>JARFTM010000068.1:0-165840 GCA_030278935.1 Trichoderma polysporum | reverse complement strand
TTGTGAGAGAAGAAAATTTTTTTTTTTTTTTTTTTTTTTGCCTTTCTTCCTTTCCATGTTGCCACGTCGCTACGCTTGCTCGCTGATCTCATCTCTTATCGTTCTGTAAGCTTGGCATCGAATCGATTTTACTGGCACTGCTGAGCTCTTTGATCCGGCCGGTCCCACAACTTTGCCTCTGGAATGTCCTAATATGACCTCCACTCTCAACTCGCCTACCTAGAAATGGAGAAAAATGGCGTCTGCCCAGATGGATCGAGACCGTGCCGTTTGCTCGGGCCCTTCGGAAGCTTCGCCTGCATTCTCCGTACGGACCACATGCCTTTTTTTTTTTTTTCTGAATCAAAGGCACGGCTCGCCCACGTGGTCGATTCTGCCCTGAATTGAACTGACGCATCGTAGGTGGGCTCTCTACAAGTCAGGATCAGGCACGAGAGGCGGTTTGATTATCCCGTTCTGCTCTGCTCGGCTCCGCCCCTTTGAGACGGAGGAACTACTCCGTGCTTGTGCATATCGCCCTCATTTAAAGCGCAGGAGGCTCGCCTAGCCGCCAGAAAATCTAGCCCCGTGCTGTTCCTGGCAGGCTATTGACAGCGGCACAAATGACAAATGAACAATGCCTACCAAGCGCCTGGACGGAGCATCGAGTTTCTCCTGCATTGCGCCAGGGCCGGCCAAAAGGGCTAGCAATCTCCGGGTGCTAGTACAGCGCCAGATGGCTCTTTACAGGGCATGGCGGCTGACGCGCTCGTCGACAAGCCAGCGGCAATTCAATTCAAGGACCATCCCAGTCGCCTGCCCCTGCATCTTGGCTGCACATCGCCTTTCGTAAATTAAAAGTAGGGGAACGGTGGGGAACCGACAACTAGCAACTCCTAGTCAACGAGGCCCAATTAGCGCTCGTGCTCGGAGCAAAGACGCCCGCCTTAAACCGCTTCCAGCAGAGCCTTTCTATCTTGTGATGCGTGCCACGGAGATGGTGTGGGCTGTTGCGGTGGGACATGTTCCTACTGGTACAAAGTATAGACCTGTACGATATGGTGGTGGCACAAGGTAATAACAATAGAGTGAAACTCTGACATGCTTGTAATTAATTTGCCTTGGCGCCCATTGTTGAGGTGCTTTGATCCAGGATAAAACCAACCAGATCGATGGGCCATAATACGGAGTACTTCACAGAGTTGATGGTTTAAGCATAGTCCTTTATGGTATATAACCTCTTATGCTAGTAGATATTAGGCAAGTACCTAGTAGCGAATTTAAAGCAATAGCTGTTTTAAGTCACAAATATCATGCATGCGCCTTTTTAATGGGAATGGCTATCCAGCATCCCATGTTGGCTATCCAGCACCCGTGATATTTCTAGCGATCACTGATACTTTCTTATAATTTCTGATACCTCTTGCTATCTTCTCCTACTGGCTGCTTTTTCCTGCTACTTACAGCTGCTTTATATACTTATATATATATACATATATTTTAAAAAAAAATTATATTATATCTTATAAATTTATCTTCAAGTATATGCACTCCACTCTCTTGTTTTCTTTCTCTTTCTCCTCCCTACAGCATATTTAGGGATGCTGGATCCTAGCCAACTTGGGTGGCTGGATAGCCACTCCCTTTTTAATGAACAAGCAAACAACGTACTACCTGGCAATGCTGAGTATCCGTACTCAGTACTTCGTACTACTCACCCATTTGCTGCGCCTGTCTATCTCTTTTGGGCCTGCTTGTAGATAATTGAACAATGGTTGCACAAAGATTGATCAGCAGATATTAGTGCCACTTACATTATGGGCATTTAGGTACTCTCAGCAGTTTGTACTTTTCACAGTATAAGTGCTATAATTATATTCGACATCTTTAATATAATAAAGAATTATAGAATATTGCTATTTATTCATTTATTTTTGCTATAAGAAAGAGGGTGGTAGGAAGCATGAAGTAATAAAAACTAGAAAAAAACAAGGAGGTGTAAAAAGTAATAATAGTAGGAAAAGTGTGTATTATTAGCTTTGGCAGAATTATCATGGATGCTGCCAGGGTCCTGAATACTAACGTACAGTAGCCAACTTATGGCGTTGGATAGCCAACCTATTAGGTAGTATCAATTTGATCCTTTCTGGTGCGGGGATGCATTTTACTAGCACCACTAACCTTAAGGCAAGTACGTTGGTAGGTGCATCCCTGGTCATGTGTTGCCTGCCGTCTTTTGCATGATCAGCCTCAGCCTCACTCAGCTGCAGGTAAGAAAATTAAAATAAAACTCATCGACGTAAAATAAGCAAACCATACTGGAGCCCTGACCTGTGCTTCACCACAAATCCCAACTCATACGTGACATCAAGTGCTACGTCTAGCTAAAACTCTCGCTCCATGTTCCTGAGTTAGCAGAGTTTGTCTGAGTCAGGTCAGCGCCTCGGGTTCGCTAGTCGATTACATGCATGGCGCACAACGAGCCCAGAAGGCGCCGCGAACGCCAGCCGCCTGGAGGTTCTGAAGGTTATTTGGTTTGTGTTGCTCTCCCTCGCAGCTGTACTGGACAGTGTAAAAATAGGATCCCCAGCTTATAGAATTGATGCTTGTAGCAGTCTCATAGGCGAGAATACAATCCGGACATTGAGACAGCGCGTCACCGCCTCGATGACATCAGTTTCCAATCTTCATGGGGGCCAGGGCCGCCAAAGGGAGGCGATTATTACAGTCGTCGAGAATATGACGATGAGGCAGATCCATCGTCAAGGCCGGGTGCTCCAGTAATAATACGCAGACGTGTAGACTCAAGATCGGTGCCCGTTCCCCAATACCACCGCCAACGAAGCCTGAGAAGAGAAAGCTCCGGGCCCGGAGTCGCAACAGAAAGAGTTGTCATTGCAGAAACTTCAGACTCTTCAGACGATGAGGATGACAGGCGTTTTGGATCGCGTAGAGGATACGAAGACCAACTCAACAGTCAAGCTTCTGATAGAAATGGCCCTCGCATTCCTAGTGTTGCCAGAGATGAAGTCATCATCGAAAGACAGGATGAGACACGGCCTTTTGAACCCGCTAACCCGGCAGGATATGAAGATCCTGATAGAGAAAGATATCATATCTATCGACCTATGAGCCCTGTCTTGGAAGATATCGATACGTTTGACGATTTTCAGTTTGCTTTTCCGGCAGAGGAACCGTCGAAGGATGCAGAACTATCAGACCTGGAAACACCAACTGAGAGTGAATCTACACAGAAAGCCGAACGCCCGCTTTCCTACATCTTGACTGCACCGGGAATTTACTCATCTACCTATTCTGGGACCGCAGAACTGGGAGCTCAGCATGATGTGAACTTGACACTCCTTTACGATCCCAGAGGCCAGAGGCAGCCCCTATTCCGATGGTTGTAGGTCTAAACCAGGCATGCACGTCACTTATATGACGAACATTACGCTTACCTTTTTATAGACATGTTCGCCAGGAAACGATGAACTTTGACGCTCTCTGGGTATTACAGCTCAATAATGCACTGTTAGTCTCAAGCTGACGTTTCTTACAGGTCGAAGTGTCGCGCCACGTCCGCTTTCCAGATGCTGAAAGGAAAGCTATTGCTAACCTACGGGCTGAAGTTAAGCGGCAGTGCGTCAAGACTCGATACAATCCCCAAGGTGCAAAAGTAGGCTACATGGAGCCCCGGTGTATCCAGACTCCAATACAGTCCACAGGTAAGAAGACAGCCGAAAGTTCATATTCAGCCAACTGGATCTGCATCCCGTACTTCTCTCTGCAGCAATACTCCGAATCCCCCTCAACTTCAAATACAGCACTTTTTCCAGCCCAGACCCTGTTACAATCTCAATATTCTCGCAGCAGCCAGCAAAGAGATATGGATCAAGCGGTGTGTCAGCTTGGGCAAGTTCAACGAGGGGAGTGCTTCCATATCTCGCAAATGTGGTGCTTGGTTATCGGAAATAGTAGGTATTCCCCAAGATTTCGCAACATTAGCATTTATTAACATGAAACCGGCCTCCTCGTTACTTGCGGTACGATGCCGCAATCAGACTTACAAGGAGCGAATTTGAAAGTGAACTCTGAGCCCAGCCAGGTGGGCGGATCGGGTAAGATTCTCGTATCATATGGGGGAGCAGTCATGTGGTCTTTGGCAGCAAAAGAATGCTCCACGTGGTTTGTGAGTATGTCCTTCGCATTTGTTGAGAGTTGAAATAGCTAAGTCTTGTCAGACCTTTATTGCCCACTTTCGTGCCTTTTGGCCCCGGACCCTAGAATTCTGGCGTAAAGATCACTTACTCTCAGCAAACAACTGGGGAAAGGTATTGAAGCTGGCTGAAAAGCAACAGGGCGATGTAATGTTGAAGTTGAAGATAGCGTATGACACCTCTAGCACCCATATCAAGAGAAATTGTGTGTTTTTAAAAGCCGCTAATGGGTTTTCTAGAGATACGCCCGACGTACCACGCGTGTTCCTGAAACCAGATATCGCAACCAAGAAAGCATCTACAAAACAGCCTGAGCAGGCAGGGGACCCGGCAGGAGGCCCACCAGAATATCTCCATGTTTTCACACTCTTGCCCAAAAGCGCAGAATCATCTAGTGATGCCATTCTTAAAGACCTCCAAGAGCAGCTGTCGGCGGCTGAGAAATTCTTGACAGAGCAGACATCTTATTCGGCACAGAGAGGGTATAAGACATGTGGACTTATGGCAAGGGAAGGGGTCAACGATTATCTCACAAGTCTAGCAGCTCGCATCGATGAGAAGACGAATGATACAGTCCGCCGCTCATACGACGAAAGAATCGACGTCTTCAATATGGCGGACATGTTGTTTCAACTGTTCTTCCCTCTTACGTTCCACGGCCCTACAACGGGCAAGTATTGGGGAGCCTTGAACAAGTTGGTGAAGGTAAGGCTCAGTTTGCTCATTATCATTGATGTAGTGAAAATTCCATGACCAACATACGTCTAACTGTGATAGATGCCTGAACTAGATGGAGACAACGCTGTAATTACAGTTCCAGCTCCCATTACCGAAATCAAAAATGCTTTGTGGCAGTTGACTCGGGATATCCAATCGTTTCAAAGCATCATGTCATTTTCAGGGAAGGAGGATCGGGCCGCCATCGAATTACCCCGTGAGCTTGTGACTGCATGGTTGCATATCGTTTTCGGCTTGATCTACAGTAGCCATACGCTCGACTGGTTCAGCCACATGACAAGGGCTAGATCTCTGATGAAAGACGGGATGCAAAAGATGATCCGGGGCATCTCTAGCCAAAATCTGCTAGACACGGCCGTGATGTTGCCAACGGAAGTAATGTCCCTCATAACACTCAATCTCTTACAAGATGATGTAGGGAAATATGATAATATTTGCGACACATATTCACTCTATCTAAATTTCTTGGTACGTAACTCGTTTGAATGAGATGTTTGTTATGTAATTCTTTTGACTGACCAGAACAACTAGGATACCGACATTACTACGAAACATTCCGACCGGACGTACCAGCATCGTATCGATCTAGTCAAGCAAGAAATGACTGCCATCAAACGAAATCTGACAAGGCAGCGAAATATTATCGCCATGCTTAGAAATAAAACTAGCATGACGGATGGAAATTTCATGGTACGATATGGAGAGGAAATGCCGTCACACATGAGGAGAGTGAAAGAGTGGGATAACGGGGGCCGATCAGAGTATGGTGGGCTGAGGCGCCATGTTCCCGGACACCGATTCTACGGGGTTGCTGAAGACCGAACCATTGGACCGGGCGTATATGACCAGGACAGAATTGGAGCTCAGTTCTTAACTGACCTCGAAGCAGCCTCCAAACTATCTTCCACAGACGCTGGAGGGTTTCGAAGTCTCTTTCTTGCGGATTGCGCAAATCTCATTGAGCAACGAGAGTACGAATTCCGGCGAAATACGGAGTATGCTGAAGATCTAGAACGGGAGATTACTTATAAGATGGAATGGACCAAGGACAAGCAAGAGAATGCCATCTATGCATTCACTTTGGTTACTATTGTATTTCTTCCGCTAAGTGCCATATCGAGTATCTTTGGAATGAACACCAACGATATCCGTAACATGGACTTTAACCAGTGGCTCTATTGGGTGGTTGCTCTGCCCGTCACAGTCATCATCATCGTTGCGGGTTTGTGGTGGATGGATGAGCTTAGCAACGCAACTGAGTGGCTTATTGGCAAACGCAAGAGTTCGTCAGGGTATGGGAACTCATCACCATCTGGAGCTGGCATGCCTAGGCCGACGGGGCCGGTCATCGATTATGACTCGGCGGGCCGTCCTAGCGAAGAGATGCCTGCTGCATACCGCCGAGTTAGATATCGACGCCCATCTATGCGGAGTTATGCAGCTAACGTTGATGCCCCTATGGCATCTATACCGCCGCCGCCGCCGCCAAGACGGAGGACTTCTTATTACAAGTACTAACGTGACTCGTTCTTGTTCAGATCAAGAGAGTTGGACATTTGGAAATTTTCGATGAGGTGAAGATTATCTGAAATAACATATTCTGAAGAAAGTTATCTAGCGAACAGGCCATCAATAACTTATGAAGGACGGAAATAATGACGTTATGAAGAACTATGATCAATATAAGAACTATGGTAGCTCGTGTAACTTGAATAGCATTCGTTATTGGGTATATGACCCAGCGTTAAAAAGTGTCGTTACGGCGTTATTCTCTTAAATCTACTCCAAATTTCACACAAGACAGAAGTCATCCATATATATCGTAAACAATCCGATCCAAGCAGTCGCTCTGCATACCCAAAACACATTCATTCGCACACAAAAGGAAAATTCGCAGAAAGAAATAAAAAAGCCCTTATTCATAACGATATTCGCGATCCCTTATGCGGATATAGTCACGCTCTCTGTCGTCCTCGATATACCGCTGCGATGGCGGCGGTGGTGAAGGAGACAGAGACGGCGCACGTCGCCTGGGGCTGCGCGGGGCGTCTACGTAGCGATACGTGTTGAACTGAGGCTCCGTGGGAACGGGAACAGGGACGGGATACGGGATATATCTCTCCCTCTCGACGTAGACTTCCCTGTCGCGCGTCTCTTCGACGTCTCGGTCGCGCTCGTGGTAGCGCTCCAGCTCGTCGTCGCGATGGCGGTGGTGGCTGCGGCTTCGGCTCCGAGAATGACTGGAGACAGAGGACCGGCTCTTGGAGCGGTGGTGCTTATCCTTCTTCTTCTTCTTTTTCTTCTTCTCTTCCTCCTCGTCCTCGCTGACGGCAATCACCTCGATGAATTCTGGTTCGGGTGATGGCCGGCGCATAGGAGGAAAAGCATACATTGGCGGCGGGGGCATCGGTGCTGGGGGGAGAGTGGGAGGTGGAGGCGGGGGAGGAAGAGCGAGAGGAGGAAGCTGAATAATGGCGGGCTGAGGACGAGGCACGGAGATGTATTCAGCTGGAGGAGGAGACGGCGACGATCTGCGGTGATAGCGCGTGGTGTGTCTATGCCTGGCGATGTAGTCGGTTTCGGGTTGGCTGAGGTAGAGGCGCTTCTTGACGTCGCGATGACCTGGAGATAAGTGAATCAGTATGTTGGGGAAGGGAGAGAGAGAGAGGTGGAGGAGTTAGATTTACCCATGATGAAGAAGTGAACGAATGAACAAAAAAACTGTATGCGATGATAGAAAGTTGAGATTGCTGGGCTGTTTGGCGCAAGAAGCTGAAAGTGAAGCTGAAAGTGAAGCTGAGTGAATGAAGGAATGGCCAAGTTTAATTGGTGTAGTAAAACTGAGGGGCTGTGAAGCTAAGGTATGCAGGTAGTGTGACGTCTTCAAAGGGCCAGTCCCGTGAGCTGCACCGGCCAATGCACGTGAAAGAGAAGGCAGTGAAGCCACTCACGATAAGACACTCAAAGCTAGAGAGACACAGAAAAGAAAAGGGAAAAAATAGCGGGGAGTAAAAGGGAAATAAATAAATTTTAGCACCAGGCACCGAAAAGTTTAACGTCGCATCGCAATTGTGACTCTGCCGATGGCTGACGACAAGGCGCTCTAGGACTTGGAGCTTGAGCGGGAAGAAAAGGAGCCACTATTACGACGACGTCATGGTCCAGAACAGGGAATTATAGTGGTTGGAGAATGTGGGGACCTTGCGGCTTTGCGATGGCTGCGCCTTGGAGAAATGCGACCTTTTGTTGGTATGTCTTTTAATTTTAATTTTTTATGCTGTTGAAATGGGAAAATTGGTGATGGTGATAGTGGATAGGATGAGCAGGCTGGAAGGCAGAAGCGTTGAGTTGTATCTGTTGTTGTAAATGTACATTGATTGGTATGTTGGTGTTTGCCTTTGCACAAAACGCAGTGTAACGTGGGGATAATACAGTTGAGTTCGTATAAGTAAGTACTAACAAAGTTGAGTCAAAATACGAGTTTAGCCAGAAGAGCAAATCAATATTTCTCAATTTTCACATTTTCAAACACCAGGCTATAAGTTACTTATATATGTATTTCATTATTCATCATATAAAGCGATATCCCAGCTTGCACTAGGTAGTATTGCTGACATCTCCCCTTCCTTATATACACTTTGTGCCAGCTACCCTAGTATTTTACAAATCCTGAAAACTCCGGCGATACGTTTTCACTCTTTTTACTTTTTCTAGCTCAAGCTAAGCTATCGCCATCCTGACCCTTCCATAATATGTCCGAGAATTCTCATCCAACACTTCCTATCCAAGCAAGCACTCGTATTCTAGCCCCGAGCTCCCTCTCCTGTCCAGCCCTACCTAGCACCCCCTCCAGCACTGGAGTTACTCCTGGCATATGTGTTGTTATGTATAAAGGAGCTGGAAACCGAATAGCTTCTTTGTTCTGCTTTAGCGTCGTCTGTCCCGAGTGAATTCCAAGAGTCCGTCTCACTGCCTGTGCTGCCGGCAATACTTGGTGCCTGACAATCTAAAGTTGACTCTTCTTCAATGAATTCCGGTATTACAGCCGCGTTTTTCTTCTTCAAAATCCCATTTCGTGTATTTTGGTCGCTTTCCCCAGGCGCCTCAGATCCTTCCTTACTGGAATCTCCCCCACAGGGCTCTCTCCCCTTATCCTTATTCTCTTGGTCTCGATGAAATTGACCTAGTACACGATCGAACAAAGCCTCAAGTTCAATCTCGTCCGGTATGATAGACTCGCTGGGCGATCGAAAACGACCATGCGCCGTCCGGTACTCGACCTGATCGGCCGCGATGGCAGCTGACCACCGTTTCCATGAAGGTAGACTTAGCATCTCGGGAAAGGATGGCTGTCGGAGCAAATAAGGAAGTAATGCATCCAGGATGCCTGCAAGAGCATGCCGGATGGGCTTCATGAGCTCAAACAGTGGTTCTGAATACAGAATGTCGACAGAATTCACAAAGTAAATCACAATGGATTTGCTGGTTTTGAAATCTATCTCTTTATAAATGTGGTGGACACTCAAATAAGTCGTGAGATGCCTTGCCGTCTCTTCAAGGATGCCGAGAATGCGCGCTGCCATGGTAGGAATCTGAAAGTTTACCGCGGCGCAATAGGCTAGGACACATCGCGGAATATGTAGAAAGTTGAGCGGCTGGGTTGAATCTCTCTCGCAAATATCGAGATCTATACGGGAATCCGAGAGTTAGCTATCACAATTCCATTCAGAAGGGTGAGATTTGACAAGATTCGTACTCTTAGTGTACATGAAATAAAGGCAGGGCTGCACTGCTCCCACAGCATGTGGCAAATGCATCTCGATTGGTGATCCATCCTGAATTTATCATTAGCTTTGTGACTTTGTTCTTCAAGATGTCTGCCATTGAGAGTTCTTTTCTATTACCTCGTTTGGCGGAGGAAGCTTATTGCGGAACCATCCTGAGTGCCGTGTGAGAATATCTCGGTGTAGCTGAAACATGCTTGTCTCTACATATAAATAGACGTTTGACCCAAAAGGATGTCTCCAGAGGCTAAACGTCAATTTCATAAGCAAAAAAACTCTCTTCAAATATACATGAACTTAGTAGCGCCAGTATCGATGCTTACATCTTGGCAGCTTGATCTGCGGCTTCCTCCAGGATTAGTCTCGTCGGTGTGCTTAACCGAGAAACATCAGACCTTGTCTCCTCAGATTGTGTCTCATTTGTCGTAGAACTTGCTTTGGATGGTACACCGCATGATGGAGGTGAGTTCGCCTTTTCGCTGGCGGCGGTGTCGACGCCTCTCTCAGGAGTACTCAGCTCTGGAAATTCCTCAGTCGCCAATTGTAGAGATTTCACAGGCTTTTCCTGATGAGACGCTGATGGAGCTACTTTTTTACGCCACGGATTGTTCTTTGGTGGAGATGCTGGCCTCAGACTTGGCCCGGCTTGCTCTTTGGGCTTCCATGTTGGCTTTGATAGCTTTTGACTTCGGCCATCGAGCGAGGTAGGTTTCGTTTTCGCCATCGGTTTCTCTCTTTCGAGAAGCTCGATTCGAGTATCAATGTTGGAACTTATGGTGTTTTGTCAGTCCTTGGTGTTCTCAATGCTGCGTTTCCCACACATCAAGGCCAGACTCGGATTATGTGATTTTCAAGAAAAGCAAATAGAACAGGTGAATGGCATTGTCTGTTTTGTTTTGTTTTGTTTTGCTTTGTGTGTTTACCTTCGAAAAAGGCCATTTTTAATGATGACGGATATTGCCAGTTGGAGCAGTATAACTGTGCATAGCAGCGGCAGTGTGAACAGGTGGCGGCCGACAGAGAGGCCTGGCAGCAGAGAGTATGCGGACTTCATGAATTGCTGCTGACTTTTGAACAACGCCGGGTGAGCAATGTTCAATTCACTATCATAAAGCTCTGCAGCGTACGCCATATTGTCGAAACTTGGGGCTTCGCCAAGGTCAACATCACGGTCTACCGAAAAGGGGGCGAGAAGAGAGAAGGTCTGAGGTGGCGTGTATAAAAGCCATCTGACGGCTATTAGGCTATTGGACTCTATTACCCATATTGCCAATAGTTGCTATCCGCTGCAATTAATTTAACCTTGCTTCTTGCATTCACAATAGTATAGCTGAAAATAGCCTGATAACATGGCTTCTAGTTAGTCTCTACGGGAGAAGAGAATCCCATGAGTTCAGTAGTAGATAACTTACACTTACAACAACGGACCGAATATCCATCAGTTTTACGAATAAGCTCACACCACCTTATCCATGACGCATTGAGTTAGCGGTTCACGACTCTTGTTTCCTTTGAAAATTCACAAATAGACATTTCTATGGAAAAACATAAAAATGTATGACGAGGAGGGAGTTGGTTTATAGTTCTGGCCATCATAGGCCAACAGTAAATTGAAAGCTGTTGCTACCTATTCATGGCATTATAAATTCCCGAGGATTCCCTGGGCCATAATCGGGCATTTGCCCAGATTCACTGCTGCCCCAATAGGCTTAGCCCCGCAGCATCGGAACTGTCCCCTAGCTACTAAGCTCTCCACTAACCACTAAGTTACTACAGGCTTCCACCCATTACACAATCCTCGCCAACCTTACATCGTTCGTACCTTGATTCTTTAATCCCAACTTTCGCCCTGACCGATCACCATCCTCTCGATCAGCAACATACGCAAAGATGGCGGACTCGCTGGTGCACGTAACCTCCAAGGCGCAATTTGACGACCTTCTGAAAAGCTCCCGCATTGTCGTCGTCGATTGTGAGGCTCCCCCGCCATGACAAATCCCCCCGCCATACTTTGGTTTGGCCGGCAGTGGATAGAGAATCTCATCGTCCCTGCATCTCGGGGATGCTGCAGAAGGATTGTGTGTCTGGAAGGATTTTGTCACTGACTCTGCTTCTGTCTTAGTCTACGCCGACTGGTGCGCACCATGCAAGCAAATCGCACCGGTGTACGCAGGCCTAGCCGAGCGGATCTCGCGCCCTGGCCTCCTTACCTTTGCCAAGGTCGATAACGATACAAACCAAGACATTGTACAAGAATATTCCGTCTCTGTGCTGCCCACATTTCTCTTGTTTCGAAGTGGGAAGGTTATTCACACGGTGCAAGGCGCAAACCCGGCCGAACTCAAGACCGTTATAGGAAAACTGGCTTCAGAGTTAGAGTCGCTGGCAGAGGGCCTAGCAAGCTCAGCAAGCTCGGCCGGCGGCGGCGTCTGGAAGGGTGCTGAGATCCCAAGAGGTTACAGCGATATTACAGATCAGGTGGAACTCAAAGGCTGTGAGCTCCTGAATGCGGATGACGAAGCTGGTCCTGTCAAGGTTCTCTTTGAGAACTCGAAGCCGAGCGCCTTGGGCCCGGGTAAATCTACCTCCAAGGACTGGGTGCAGAGCGGATCTGACGACCAACTTCTCCTCTTCATCCCTTTCCAATCAACAATCAAGCTCCATACACTACAGGTTTGTCCTTTTAGAATGATCAATGAACTTAACATCCTGGCTAACTGCGAGAGCAGATCACTTCTTTCCTCCCCGAAGGCGATAGCGACGTCTCACGACCCGTCGATATTCATCTCTTCATCAACCGCACATCCAACATGGACTTTGGAGAGGCAGAGGATGCAGAGCCCACCCAGACTATCACATTAGAGCCCGAGCACTGGAACTCCGAAGGCACGGCGAGCATCAGCCTACGGTTCGTCAAGTTTCAGAAGACGAACACCCTCACCATTTTTGTGCAGAAAGGTGATGGCGAAGCGGAGACCGTGCGTATCGACCGTATCAAGCTCATTGGAGAGGCTGGCGCAAAGAGGGACATGGGTAAGCTGCAAAAACTTGATGACGAGGAGTAAGCACAGATTGGTAGCAGAATGAATGAATGAAAAGAAGCTGCTCTGTGTTTATGTTCCCTATTTTTTTGTCTTAGAGATATAAGAAGATACTAGGTGCTTGGTACGAGCTCCTAGGTTGAGCGAGCATTGGAGTTTAGGACGCAATGAATGAATAAAAAAAGATTTCATGACAATGTTTATGAGCATCTGATGCGTGTGACGAATGTACAATCCTCCTCCTCTTTCCTTTGTTTTATTTTGCTTTCTTTTAGGGAGTGGCTATTCAGCATCTCATGTTGGTTATCCAGCACCTGTGATATTCCTAGCTATCACTGATACTTTCTATTAATTCCTGCTACTTATTGCTATCTTCTTTAGTATCTTCTATCTTCTCCTACTATCTGCTATTTGCTGCTACTTACTGCTGGTTGCTGCTACTTACTGCTACTTACTGCTAGTTGCTGCTATTTGCTGCTATTTGCTGCTAGCTATTGCTATTTTTTTTTTTTTTAGCTACTTACTGCTGCTTATATATATTAAAAATATTATTATTATTTCATATATTTATTCATTTATCTTGAAGAAAATGCACTTCTTTGTTTTTTTCCTCTTTATCCTCCTCACAGCAAATTTAAGGATGCTGGATAGCCAATTTATGGTGCTGGATAGCCACTCCCCTCTTTTATTCTCTCTTTATCTCTGATGAAGCCTTTGAGCAATAAGCTCACCGATACTCAATCTTCGCAAGCTGGCAACAAGTCACGCGGAAGGAAAAGCGGTCACTCATTTTACTTATTTATTCTCTCTTTTTTCTTTCTTTTCTCCTCTTCTCTTCTTTCTCCTCTCTCTTTATCTCGATTCTATTCCTTCCAAGTAAGTGATACCTTCCGTTTCTCCGACTTTCGCGTCATATTAATCCAGCATACAGTTCACTCTCTGTCGACTGAACTCAAAATGGCGTCGACCAACGTACGACCTGATGTTAACCCTCTTATTAACGTCCCAAACCCACCTACTTTTCCAAATTCTTACTCAAGTACCACCGGCGAATTCCGCCGCATTCTTAAAGGATGCGAAGACGCTGATGTTGTTGACCCCTTCACCCTGACGGAAGAACAGCGTCAGGAGTGGTGCCATAAATTAGTACAGGCGGTCTTTGAGATGGCAGGACTGACGTACCAAGACTACGAAGATTGCTACAACGCATGCGTACAAAAGTGCATGAATACAAGAGTATTAGATGCAAAGACATGGTCTTCTTGGGGCGGATACAGAGACTTCAAGGATAAGCTCAGCCAAGTGGTTCGTTTAACAGACTCAACCAGCAAATTTCATACATTAAATGCACCCAGCCTGGTAGCAGCAGCAGCAGTGAAGAAAGTACGTCGCATTGAGACAGACGGAAAGGACAAAGTCTCTTTACAAATGCTGAATATGAGAGCATTTGACTTTATTACCTTGGCTATCTCCCACTACGATGTGGCAAACCGATTCATCAGTACAGATATCGTGTATAGGGAGCCAGCAACGAACCAAGGCTCAACAACAAACCAGGCCTCAACAACAAACCAGGCCTCAACAACAAACCAGGCCCTGTCGACGAATCAAGCCCTGTCGACAAATCAAGCCCCGTCGACGAACCAAGCTTCCAGCACTGTAGCGGCAGGTAGTTCCGATATACCAGCTGCTCTTTTCACCGATACCACGTATGTAGACGACACAGAAGATTGTACCCCTAATAGCTGCATAGGATTGATTCTTGAACTTCAGAGATTTGAAGCCCCATACGCTCAATCAAGACAAAGGATACATACCTTGGACAGAGAGACAGCAGTCAACCAAATATCAAGTCTCATAGACAGGCTCTATTCAAACGAAAATGAAATTGATGACCAGCTGAACGACGAGCTCGCCAATGCTCTGGACGAACATATTATCTCAGTCTTACCTGCAGAACGAAAAAAGGAGCTCTTGTTTTGGGCGAGAGGAAGCAGGAAAACCGAGGTTATCAATTGGATTAAAAACGCTCAGGAAGACAAACACGAAACTTCTTAGGTAGAAGTGGTTACTGAACCAACGACTGGACAAGGACCAGACGTATGGACAGCAGACCCCGTGTACTCTGTGCTTGATGAACTGGAGCGTGCCGCTGAAGCAGAAAACCTCAGCGACAGGGTTGTTCGCTATACAATCCGAAAAACGGTGCATGCCTTGCGGAATTACGTCCAAACGAACGAGAGATGCAAACAATTGTCCAAGAGTTCAAGCGGGAAGAAAGCAAAAAAACAGATGAACCTATTGAAGACCGAGGTTCGGAATCTTGCAGAGTCTAACCGTAGCTTGGTAAAGGATGTGAAGGAATCCAATCGCAAATTGACAAAGGGCGTGGGAAAATGTATTGAAGGCCTCAAACGAACATACACTCAAGCGTTCCAAGGCGAAGTGACTCACCCAACATAGTCTGAATGAGATGACTTCACCCTTTATTCACTTACTTCTTTTCCAGAAAGCTTCACCCCCGAGAGTATGAAGTATCTAAGTACATAGCTACCTACACTTTGCAGTACTACATTCGCGGCATGACCGGCCACTTCGCGCAACAGAGTCAGAGAGGCGGGGGCTCTTCTTTGTCTAGCTGACGTTACTCGACAGAGGATATCCGACCACTAAATCACTACAATCTTTCAATAGCACTTATATTGAAGCTGAAATATGAGTGTTTATACACGATTATCTTCAAATACGTTTTGATACTAATAGGGACAATGATTAGTTGACTAAATTGCTCGTAAAAACATTACTACCTATGTGCCACATAGATTAGCCTTTTGGCATGTGTACATATGCAGTGAGTCTCTCATCTCGTGTCGTGGATTTCTCGGCTTGTAGATGGCCTCCTTGGTTCCAATTTGGGTTATATGCACCACTTTTGCATTCAATACCCGCTGTAGAGATTTTGTATAAAGGAATATTATTTACTTATATTTGTGTGTGCTATCAAAGATACCGTAACAACGGTCCAGCAGACCCCTTTACGTGAAAGGAAATGATTGGAAGAAATCAAGTCGAGACCTACAGATCCTCGTCTATCAACAGCTCAGTAGAACTCCTTTACCAGGCTGTCGCAAAGATTCCACAGCCTCTCTCCACTTGCCCTCTTCTCAATGCCCTCCACAACCTTGGGGATCGGGGTCCCAATCTCCCCCCAAGGGATGAGATAACACCCGTTATACTCTGCCACTTCATTTCCAAATCCGGCTTGCAGTTCGGTCAGGGCTCCAAGACGAACTGGATATGACAGCATACCCTGAATGCTCTTCAAGATGCCAGGAGCATGGCGAGTGAGGTCTGTCTTGATTGCTCCTGGGTTAAAGGACGCGCTCACAATCTGAGGATACCTCTTAGCCATCTCGATTGCAAGAATGGTGTTTGCCCATTTGCTCTGTACATATCGCTGGGTACGCCCAACGAGGCCGGAAAATTCAGGCGACGTAAGTCCCCAGTCGTCCCATAAGATGCCATCCTGCCCAGGAGGGTCAGGAAACTCTACAGAAGCCGCCCAGCATGTACGGACAGATCCTTTGGGAGCGGTGTCACTGTTTGCGGTATTGAGAAGAATTGGCGTTAGGAATTGTTGCAGCAAAAATGGGCCCAGAACGTTGGTCGCAAAGCTCAGTTCGTGGCCTTGCTTACTGACGCTGCCTTCGGGAGGAGCCATGACGCCGGCATTATGCCAGATGACATCCAACCGCGTTTCTGCTCCCAGGAATGCCTCCGAAGTGTGCTTGATGCTCTGCAGGTCAGCGAGATCTAGACGCAGGAATTTAACAACGTCATCGCCACCGGCGCTGCGACGTTTCATATCACCCGGTGGCTCTGATTTGACGATGGTGTTTATAGCCGTCTCGCCAGCAGAATCAGATCGTCCAAGAAGATAGACACGCGTCGCATTGGCGTGGAAAAGAGCTGTCGCTACTGCCAGGCCAATGCCTCCAGCGCCGCCCGTAACAATAAAGACCTATTAGCTGATGAATTAGATGCACGGATGTGCTTAAAAGACAATAGGGTGACATACTCGTCCCTGCAAATCTGGCAGGTCTTTCTCGGTTTTCGTAGGCGCACCAGGCCAATATTGCCGGAGATATTTTGACATGACGAATAGCGGTAAAGAGGATGTTAGGCCTAAAATGATAAGTTTCGAAAAAGAGACAAGTAAGACGATTATCAGTAATAGTAAATGAGTAAGATCTTACATTCAGGCTGACTTGACATAAGGCCTAGCCCAAGACAGTGCGAAGTATCCCAGTATACAAGACATGTAAATATAAAAATCGCGGCCTTTCTCTCTAGAATTTTTCTCATCTACAACTTAAATTATTTTATCCTTATTTTAAGTAGGAGATGGAGCAGCAGGCCCAAGGATGAAAAGATAGTGGCCAGACGTCACTCTAAGTAGGCTATCCAACGTGCCAAATGTTGGTAAGAAGCTATCAAAAAATACTTTGGCTATCAATTAGCAGCCTCTTATTTTCGTTCCTCTATGCATTAATATTAATATACTCGAGATCCGTAGAGTGGTGATAGCTACTCACGTGGTATTTTCCACGGACTCTCATATTTGGGCAGCCTTTCTAGCGAGGCAGGACAGCGTTAATAGCGGTCCAAGTATGTAAGTACTAATTTCCAGTTTATTAAACTCGCGCTTTTCTATTCAGAAGCCGAAGTAATATGCTATCCTATGTAGGACCGATGCCTCTCACATTGAGATAACACTGAAACCTTTCATCGCTTGTGACCCATCCGACACAATTCCAGCACGACAACAGATTATCTGGATCAACCTCTGACTTGATACTCAGGAGGCGAGCGTAGTTTGCTGTGCCCCAGAAAGAGCCGATGGGATCAGGTTCGTAGACGTCGGCCTCGTTCTGGTACGCGCCGGCGCCTGGCGTAATGGCACGCATGGGGTCCATTGCTTCGCTCATGGCCGCAAATGTTTGCGTAAGCGCTTCGGGGCTCGTGGCGACTGGATCTGCTGGATCCCAAGTGACCTTGTAGGTCAAATGCCAGAGAGAGTCTCTCTAAAAAGGGTGTCAGCCAAGCTAAATATCAATCGTGAAGCACATTGCAAATCTTAGGCTGCTAAACTTACCCATGCTGGTGTTATTGAAGCTTCGCCTGGGCCTCCAGGTTGATCTGACACGGGCAAGGTATAATTAGTCGGAGAGGCGATGACGGCGGCCCAGCCAAAGCTATTCGTCATGAGGTTGTCGACGATCTGTTGCTGGCCATCGTCGCTCTGGAAGTTCTGTCGCGGCATCAATCTAGATGAACGAGTCAGGGAAACTCCTGATTCAGGCGAGAGGAGGGCGAGCAACACCGGGTCATTCTGTGCGGCCCATTGATTCGGCAATGTCTTGAAAATGATGACCGCGTCGTTTGACGGGAAGGTTGCGAAGTAGTCGGTAACCGGCTTCAAAGAGGCTTGGGCCTGTTCAAGATTGAGATGGGCATTATAGCCAAGATATCGAGCTGTGCTGTTAACTGTTATCCCGTCCACTCCGTAGAGCCCTCCCCAGCCTTCGTCAGACCACTTCTCTGCATTTGCGACCAGGATCTCGTTTATTTCACGAGGATCAGTTGGTAAAGTCAATTGCAGGAACACATACTAAGAAGCAGAAACGGTCGTTAGCTACACCATGACTCAAACAACATGCATTTGGGAAACCCACTGTGAACTGCTGATCTTTGTGAAGCGCGGCGGTGGTCTCTGTGACCACACCAAAAGTGCCTCCACCTCCGCCACGTAGGGCAAAGAAGAGGTCCTGGTTTTGGCATCGATTGGTCGTCACGAATGTTCCGTTGGGCAGAACGACTTTCATTTGCACGACATTATCTACTCCGAGACCAAAAGTCGGCGCGAAGATGCCGTGTCCACCCCCAGCTACCCAGCCCCCTGAAGGTCCAACGGTCGGACACGAGCCAGCAACGGACTAGAATTGAAGCATTAGTTAGGAACAGTCTTCCGGGACATTGGAAGCCTATACTGACCAAGTAGCCTGTATTATTAAGGCTGTCATATAGGTCGGAGCCGACTTGGCCGGCACCGTAGGTCACGACGGGGCCGAAAGGGCTGGGGCAAGATTCGGGAGTGAAATTCTCGTCAATCTCAGGTGCAGGGGCTATGTTGTGCGTCCAAATGGCAAAGGTATTGAGGCCTGCGCTTCTGCCCTTGTAATCGTGACCTGTATTCTTGATCGTAACGGGGAGTTTGTACTGTTGGGCGAACTCGAGACTTCGCTGAATGTCCTGGACCTCCAACGCATCTACGTAATAATCGGGAACGGTTCCTTGGAAGCAGGTATCATTGTGTATGCCTCCCGGATTCAGCGTATTCACGTTGCATTTCTGACCTAGAGCCATGCAAGTGCCAAACGTCGGGTTGTGGTAGGACCCAAAGGTGCTGATGAGGGCCAGTGAATCGGCCAGGCCAGCCTCGACTGTCTGGCATTGACCAGCATTTGGCACATTCGGCTCAAGGCCCAATGCATTTTGATAGCTAGTGAAGCACGGCAAGCCCGCGGGTGTTCCAAGAAATAATCGGCCAGACACACTGGAATTGAGCGAGCTCCATGCCTCACTGGGGACAGCGAGTATAGGCGAGCTAGACCCAGCCACAGCATTAATTGCAAATGCAAGAAGCGGAAGCGCTCTTGGAAGCGTTCCGGACATCTTAGCCATGCTTCTCCAGAGTCGATTCCAGAGCGGGATGATCGAGAAAGCAATATTTGGTCCGCCATCGCTTCAGCTGCATATTTATACTTGTACAGGCCAAAGGGCACTCCCCCTGAAGCATGTCAACTAGTCTGGTGTCTTTTATACTGTACTCCGTATTAGTGCTAGGGACGGCATTTGCGGATGAAATGTTGTTTTTGGGATATATAATCCGATGTGAAGCATGCATGGATCTTATGACGGGCGCACAGACACTCTGCTGATAGAATACTGGGACCATGCACAGAGTCTGATTAGAACCAGCAAACTAAACATAACAAACGCTAATTAGAATCAGCAACCAAACATAACAAGCGAAGTACTTACAAATTATCGCTCAACCTACGTCATTAAGTCGCTAGCACGTCCGCCTTTATTAGACAATGTATGAGCAATTCAGTTTCTGGGGATTTAGACTTCGATTTATTGTTCGGAAGGCAATCAACTCATTCGAGGACAATCGAACAGGCCTTTCCGCGCCAGTTCCTTGCTCTCTTACTTGCACGCCGAGACGTACGAGTGTATAACGCTTCGACACCGCTATTTGTGGATTTTCTCATCGGATGTTCCCTGTATCAACGATTATTTAATTAATTCACTTCCACGATTGTAATCATGATCTAGGCTGGACTAGGTCAGCAGGCATATTAATTAGTATGCGAGTGTCGCAAGGACGATGATTCGTGCATTGACAGTGTGCTTACGATGAGCCGGTATGCGGATACTAGTTAGACTAGGTGGCTATCTGCAGGTCGAGCATCGTCTGCACGGTCGTACTTCTTGATGATAGCGTGTATCCCAAACAAGGATCTTCTGAATAAGCGGAAGTGGATGTTAGGAAGAAAAACCAATACACCTATGAGAGCAGAGCGTCATTAGAGCGGGTTGGAGACTATAATATTGGAGCCCTCGAAAGATAGGGTATTGGGAACAAGCATTCCATGGCGGTATCATCCACCATAAACGTGTTTGAAACCCTCATCGCACCGAGACTGGAGTTAGGCATGTCAAGAATGCTCTAGGTCGAAAAAGAAAATGCACAAATCGACTTCCTTACGTTAGTAATCTAGATCTTCGTTTCATCACCTATGTGGCTTACTAGGGCCTGGCGAAAAATGGCGCTCTAGAACTATCCAATGAATAAATCTCTCAAAAGGCAAGGCCAGTGGTGGACCCAGCAAGGGATTAATAGGTATTCATTGACATGAAATCTCTTTAGAAGGCTGTTCAAAATGCAGGGGAGAAAGGCATGTCTATTCCAGTTCAATACAGCGGTGAGAGTCCCAACGGCAAGGTTCTAATTCGCTGCTTGCTGAAAACTGAAGGCCGTGGCACTAATTCTAGAACCGTGACGCAGACTAAAGGGCTTGAAATAGCCCTATAAAGCGACGAATAAGGACAAACCGTCGTCATGATAAGGTTGCTTGTACCTACATATGGAGATAACAAGTGCCTCCTATGACTGGGGTGCGGATCGACCCGAAGCTTATTTCGATCGGTCAAGCATGAAAACCACTAGCAGCAGCTAACAGTCTGCATGTACTTCGTAACAAGAGTGGTTGGAGTTCTTTAGACGGCTGGAAACCACATTTAAGAATTTAAAACCGGATAGGTAGATACCTAAGGCAGGTATTCAGCTGATAGGATGGCCAAAAATAATAAAGGTACTGGTACTCCGTACAGGTAGTACTTACAGGTAGGTAGTACTATATAAATCTCCCCCTTTTACCTGCCTGTAGTATAGTACCTAGGTAGTGTCATCCAACGTGATTGTAAGTTCTAGCAGCCCGCAAAGGACTCGGGATGGATTGCCCTTAGCAGCTGGAACTGTCTCGGTGCCTGGGCTTTCCGTACTAGTACAACCAGCGCGGACTGCACGTGACATCGGACTAATCTACATGCTGTAAAAAGCTTAAACGACATGCAGGGAACTTTCGCCACCAATCAGATGCCAAACCCCTCGACGGTTTGTCGGTTTCGAGCTACTCCCGAGGTACCTATACGAAGCACTGTGCTAGTATGAGGTAGCGAGGTACTTCACACTTGCACGGAGTTCTTAGTCCGAGACTTTTCGTTTGGCCCGAGACTTGGCTGCAGCTTCGCTCACTTTGCGAACCTTCTCTTCCGGATTCATCAAGGCCCATCATGGTCATGCGGCTGGTCATGTCCTCTCTACTCGAGAGCTACTATTCGCTTTGGGCAGTATAGCATTAGCATTTCGTGGCCAACATCCCGCCATGCTTCCCGCCAGGCCCCGTTTGCCGGCGCTGGCTCCTCGGCTTCCAGGCAATTCGCCGCCGGTTGTCGAGAGGCCGAGCGTCAAGGAGCATACGGAACAAGAGTGGGCCGCGCAGAAGGACCTCATTGAGAGGTTATACATAGGAGACAATCGCAAATTGAATGAGATCATGGCCATTATGGAGACTAAATATGGATTTGCTGCGACGTGAGTGGAAGCTTTTGCTGTTTGTTTGTTTGTTTGTTTGTTTCGTTTGCTATATACCTAGGCAAAACAATGTCGGTATGGCAGGCGGTAAACTAACCCAGTGCTAACCCAATACAAAGCGAGCAAATGTATAAAAAGAGATTTAAGAAGTGGAACATCAGGAAAAGAGCCTATCGCAAATCGCCCGTAGAGACTACGGCCCTCACTCCCACTTCATCGTCCTCTTCTTCCGCCGATTCAAAGCATGAAGACGACGACGTCGAGGAGGTACCGAGGACAGCGGCCCCTGCAGTTACAGGCCTGGACTTGGTGCCAAATCCCCAATTCAAGCCCCTCGCAGACTTGGAGCTTATTCTAAACGGCGTCTTATCTTGGAGCTCAGGGAAGCTGGAGTCTTATCGTATAGCATCCGATCCCATGTCCAAGTATCTTGCCACCCCCAACCAGCCGCCTATACAAGACAGTCGTACCATGTACCGGACATTTGAGCTTGTCTTTGACTTGTGGTCCCATGGCAAGGGTGATCTTGCCGGCATGGCGGCTAGGAAGGGTTTCTACGTCCTGGAGTTCGTCCTAACTGAAGATCACCCCGACCTTCTTTGGCATATCCTTGACACAATATATGACATGATCGACCGAGGCCATTTACAGCTTCTCGGCATGTTTATAAGGCATGCGCTCGTGCTGTCACGGAGCCGCTTTCCTGGAACCCACCCTCTCATCCGTATCCTTGAACAGCTCCTGGCGTGCGACTATCAAACCGAAGAAGGTCGCCAATTCATCTGCTATCTGTTACGACAAGCATGGCTGCGAAATGTCGATCTTCTTGCGGAGCACATTAAGTCGTCAGCGCCTCAAGAGTTTTGGCTATACGAGCAGTTGATTTGGGATGGCCGGACAAAGCTGCGTCGGAATAATGGGCTGGCCAAGAGACGTGAGATCATGTACGAAGGTCTTGAAAGTTTAGGACACCATGAAGAAGTCCCACCAGATGATGATAACTTGGATAAATTGAGAATCGACGCTCTCATGCTAGAATTCACACAGATGGATCTGGATGACAAGGAAAAGGCGGAGCAGATGGCGTTGGATTTGCTCGACATCACGCATTACGGATCAGGAGCGCTTTCGAATGCCAGATTTCATGCGTATGCCCGCAAGATGCTAGCCAGAATCTGTGAGAGCAAACAGGACTGGGACCAAGTCGAAACAAATCTGAAACATGCCATTCACATGCGAGAAGCTGCGCATGGAACGAGCACCAACTTGCGGGTCATCCGAGACATGTGGGTGCTTGCCGCTTACTACCATAAAGTTGGCAAGATGGACGACGCTCTGCAGGTCGCCCAAGACGCCATCACTAGGGCACAACAGTATTTACACGATATCCCAGGCTGAAACTGTACATGACAGAAATACAGATCGCAAGATCAGTCGGCGTTAAAGAGACAGGTAACAATAGCATGACAGGTTGGGAAGCGTCAACGGTGAGATTGTTTTCGTACAGCGCCATTACCACGACAATGGTTTTATTAGAGTTACCCTTTGATGGGCAGTTTATGTTAGGTTAGAGGCGAAGTTGGAGTATCGGTAGAGCACCTTCAACGGTGTAATATTTTACAATGGCTACAAATAAAAATTGCTCATTTGCGTTCTGCATTAATGAATGAATGCGTTCCACAACTCTCTACTCCATTTTCTGCTCTATCTTGTACTCTATAACAGCTAGTCTTGTATAATACATGTAGCTAAGCTAAGTTAGTACCTACTAACCTGCAAACCAACCTGTTTGTGGAGTTGGTCTGCAGATGCGCAAACGTGGCACCAGCCACATAGACCTCTCGCCACATGACGTTGACGTGTGCCCGGCATTGCTACTGGATAAATCAATGCTGGGCTTGCATGGTTGTAATACTGAACCTGCATCAGGCACCTATTCAATTCTCTTTAGTCCTTTTTTTTTAGAGAAAGAATTCTTTAAATAGCTGTTATGAGACGCTGATAGCTGGCTTTCTCTCCTCAAGCCAAAACAAGACTCGACAAAATGACAAGAAACGCACCACCTGATTATTGTAAGTCGAGGCTACAATGCACAAGCTCTCCACGCCATTGATCCAAGACGAGACATCCCTCCCTTAGACATATACGCAGGTACTCATTCAGGTGCGTCACACAGATGCCATTCTGGAGGTTTCAGAGAAAGCCTCGGCAGCGCAAATTCGAGATGCGTATAAACGGTATGTGACTGTCCTATTCTAAACATTGGCTCGCTCGCAAAGTCGGTGACTGACGGCTATTTCTTCTAGTGCTGCCCTGAAGACACATCCAGACCGGGTCGCCAACAATGCACCGGATCGCGAGCAGAGGACCCGACGCTTCCAACTTGTCAACGACGCCTACTATACCCTCTCAGACCCTACCCGACGACAGGAATATGACCTCCAGCGCGGATATTATCACCGCCCACCGGCGGCCGATCCCTTTACAGAGGCAGATGACCCTTCGGGGTCGGGGCAGGGCTATTCATGGGCATGGGACTACTTTGAGAACAAGAATGGCGGAACTCCCCCCGGCGGTCGCCAAGAGACAGAAAACGCACAGTTCAGCGACGCCTTCGAAGAGATGATGCAGGATGAGGGGATCTCAGAAGATGGGACGCCGAATCAGCAAGGAGGCACTTCAACCATGTGGGGCATGGTAGGTGCTGTAAGCGGCGGCGCTCTGGGATTCATCGTGGGCAATGTCCCCGGACTCCTTGCTGGAGCAGTCGCTGGCAACCGACTTGGAGCGATCAGGGATACCAAGGGGAAGAGTGTTTATGAAGTCTTTCAGGTAAGGCCACCGGCTACGCATCTCAGATCCTTCTGAGACTGACTAGTTATTCAGATTTCTCTGAGAGCTAATGTACATATAGGAACTTCCTCAAGACGATAAGGCAAGATTGTTAAGCCAACTGGCTGCAAAGGTATTCAGCCATGTTGCTAGCCCGCCATGATAATGAGGAAGGGCCAATTGGGGGAAGCATCGGAGGAAAACAAAACTTGGGATTTTACGTGATGCGAATGACATTTTGACGGATTGGTTGCGTGTGTATTTTTTTACGAAGAATATGATATGAGACAATGGAAACGAACCGTACCCTTCAGTCGCTGGTATATAGTTAGTACAACTGGGTGGTAGAAGATAACCAAATAGCAAAATACCACAAGTTCAATATAACTGTAGCTAAAAGAGAGTGAGGAATGGCTTGCCTGGCATTCAATGCCTCTTTCCAGCCTCATATCGCAGTATGTAGCCGCTATAGATATCAACAGCTTTATTTGAGCACTGAATGACAGTATGCTGCTGTACCAATGCCGAGGCTTGATAGTCCGATGGCAGAAGGGGACGAAGCGTAAGTGCTATTGGTGGCTACTTGATAGATACCAAATGAGGCGAGTGATTTAAGTGTAGCATTCAGTACTCTTTTCGTACTCTCCACTAGTGATGGCGAATTGAAGCTCGCTGTGAGACGGAGCTTGCTAGGGGTGATGCCAATTTCAGCGCTAGTCTTTTATAGGAAATTCAACCCCGCTTTTCCGTGTTCTCGCTTGAGGGCAGACAAACCCTTGAAATTTTCCCGCCTTCACAAAATCGCCCAACTTTGTTCAACCTCACTTTTCGCCATTTCCGACAGCAAGACACGTCGACTAACAACCGCAGCAATGGCCGCCGAAAAGTCCAGCAACCCCATGCGGGAACTGAAGATTCAGAAGCTCGTTCTGAACATCTCCGTCGGTGAATCTGGTGACAGACTCACTCGTGCCGCCAAGGTGCTTGAGCAGCTGTCTGGTCAGACCCCCGTCTACAGTAAGTCGCAAAAAAAAAAAATTCCAGCATCATCAAAGAAAATGGCCAAAATATTGACCAATTCATTACAGGCAAGGCCCGTTACACCGTCCGAACCTTCGGTATCCGTCGTAACGAAAAGATTGCTGTCCACGTCACCGTCCGAGGCCCCAAGGTAAATTGAAATTCGAACACAACCAACGAATTTTTTTCAAGCAGTCTTGGCTAACCCGTACGAACAGGCTGAGGAGATTCTCGAGCGTGGCCTCAAGGTCAAGGAGTACGAGCTTCGCAAGCGCAACTTCTCCGAGACCGGCAACTTCGGATTCGGTATCAGCGAGCACATCGATCTTGGTATCAAGTACGACCCCTCCATCGGTATCTACGGCATGGACTTCTACTGCTGCATGACCCGCCCTGGTGAGCGTGTCACCCGCCGTCGTCGCATGAAGGCCAAGATCGGCTCTTCCCACAAGATCAAGCGCGACGAGACCGTCAAGTGGTTCAAGGGCCGCTTCGATGGCATTGTCCGATAAATGGATAATAACCAAACCAACAATTTTTTTTTCTCTTGTCTTGAAGGAAATGGGCATGGCGAACATTTGGGGGTAAAAAAGGATCATATGGTCATGTATTCTTCCGCTTGATTTTTACATCAGCTCGTACCAAAATAATTTGAGTCGAGCAACGGCCTGAGAGACCGACCGGCGTACTGCCGGCTTCACATATATTGCCCCTGCAATGTGATAGCACCATTTATACCTTGGCAAAGCTTGTTTGCTTGCTTGCTTGATGGATGATATTCGTGTTGACTGTTTTGTTTGTTTTGTAGACTCTTTTCTTTTTTCGCCAGTAGCGATGTGTTTGTTTAACGAGCTGTTGATTAACCTTTGATGAATCAATTATGAATCACGTTGGCTTCGTATTATATGAGCGTTAATCGGCTACTGTGTTCAGTACAAGCTGAATAACGGGACGGCTTATACGACGTAACAGAACATCATCGTCTATGGAGGTAAATTTTTCACTCCAAGAGTTGCCCAATGTCTTATCACTTTCTCGTATTTGGGGACGCTGTTGTATTATCACACTCTTTTGTATGCCTCTTGATCCCGTGTCAAGATTATCGGGCATTATTTCTAAACGCCGCACTGCACCGCAACTTCTTTCTCCATATGATATACACATTGCTACACTATCAGTTAAGCTTATGAATTATTTATTATTTACTCATACATCGTAACTGTTAGTTTATGAACAGAGAAAGTATTTTAATAGTGCAAGTGCAGATACCACAAATCCGTTGATACCGCACTCGGTCCTTGTCCCATCTCAGCACCCTGGTCAGCTTCTCCACGATGAGGCAAATGAGTGCCTTTACGATCAGGCAAGTACACACACAGAGAGAGAAAAAAACACCTCCCCCAGCAGTTATAGTGCTGGTACTAAAGATTTAGCCTCAGTCTCTCACTAGAACCTGCCTGTAACAAATTAATAACGGGCCCCATGGAAAATTGTTAAGGCGGCGTCGGGTTCAATCCAGCAAAACCGCGCATCCCGCCCTGATTGGCCCACCAACCAACCCGAGCCCCCACCTTGGTCCTCACAGACTCTGCTTCTCTCCATCTCCTCCCGAAAATCTCCATTTTGCTATTCCTGCAAAAAGGCAGCATCAACAAACCCTCAATCCCCCCTCTCCGCCAATTGCACGCTGCTGCAATTGCTTCCCTCTTTTCTGAGGCCTCTAGATACCTCCTTTAAGATGTTCCGAAACGCCCTTCGACAGTCCTCTCGCGCTGTTGGCGCCGTTGCCGCTGGCCGAGTCTCCGTGGTGAGTGTCTTTCCCGCACGCCCGAAAGCCACCTTGAGGAAGAAAAAATTTGGAACCCCGGGCATCGACATCGCAAGGGCCATGGCAGCCATGTGCACCCACTGGAATCTTGGGCCTGGAAGCTCAATTGAACTTTTTATCGACTTGTTAGAGTCGCAGAGCGAGCTTTTTGAGCTTTTTCGAGCCTGCCGGGGTTCGCCATAGTCTTTTATTGACCCATTCGGCTAACATGTTTTTTTTTCCTTACCCAATGTAGACTCGAAATGCCGCACCGGTTGCCATCAACGCCGTCCGAACTTACGCTTCCGACGCCAAGGCCACTCCCACCGAGGTCTCTTCTATCCTCGAGCAGCGAATCCGTGGTGTCCAGGAGGAGTCTGGTCTCGCTGAGACTGGACGTGTCCTGTCTGTTGGGTATGTGGAGGCCACCTCTGAGCTTTCTCTTTGGCTCTTGAAGCAGCAACGCGGGATGCAATCCTTCTTGGCTTTGAGATGCATGCGATGGAGGACAACCAAGAGAGATTTCTGTACTTTTTTTCCTCTTACTAACTACAAACTCATAGTGATGGTATCGCCCGTGTCCACGGTATGGCCAATGTCCAGGCCGAAGAGCTTGTCGAGTATGTGGAGATGTCTCTTCCCCATTCAAGAAAAACTTACATCTAACGCCATCCAGGTTCGCTTCCGGCGTCAAGGGCATGTGCATGAACCTCGAGGCCGGCCAGGTCGGTGTCGTGCTGTTCGGTTCTGATCGTCTGGTCAAGGAGGGCGAGACTGTTAAGCGAACTGGTGAAATTGTGAGTTATATAAAGCCTTACTCCCAGTTACTATCTAGATCGCAAGTATAGCTAACTCCCCGCAAAGGTTGACGTTCCCGTCGGCCCTGAGCTGCTCGGACGTGTCGTCGATGCTCTGGGTAACCCCATTGACGGCAAGGGTCCTCTCAACACCAAGGAGAGGCGCCGTGCTCAGCTCAAGGCTCCTGGTATCCTGCCTCGCAAGTCTGTCAACCAGCCCGTGCAGACCGGTCTCAAGTCCGTCGACGCCATGGTTCCCATCGGCCGTGGTCAGCGTGAGTTGATCATTGGTGACCGTCAGACCGGTAAGACTGCCGTCGCTCTCGACACCATCCTTAACCAGAAGCGATGGAACAACAGCAACGACGAGACCAAGAAGCTTTACTGCATCTACGTTGCTATTGGCCAGAAGCGATCCACCGTCGCTCAGCTCGTCAAGACCCTGGAGGAGAACGACGCCATGAAGTACTCCATCATCGTCGCTGCTACTGCTTCTGAGGCCGCTCCTCTGCAGTACATTGCTCCCTTCACTGGAGCATCTATTGGGGAGTGGTTCCGTGATAATGGCAAGCACTCCCTAATCATCTACGACGATCTCTCCAAGCAGGCGGTTGCTTACCGTCAAATGTCGTTGTTGCTGCGTCGTCCCCCTGGACGTGAGGCTTACCCCGGTGACGTTTTCTACCTGCACTCGCGTCTGCTGGAGCGTGCTGCCAAGCTCAACGACAAGCACGGTGGTGGTTCCATGACCGCCCTGCCCATCATTGAGACCCAGGGCGGTGACGTGTCTGCCTACATTCCCACCAACGTCATTTCCATCACCGACGGCCAGATCTTCTTGGAGTCCGAACTGTTCTACAAGGGTATCCGACCTGCCATCAACGTCGGTCTGTCCGTCTCCCGTGTCGGCTCCGCTGCTCAGCTCAAGGCCATGAAGCAGGTCGCTGGTTCCCTGAAGCTTTTCTTGGCCCAGTACCGTGAGGTTGCTGCTTTCTCCCAGTTCGGTTCCGATCTCGATGCTGCTACCAAGCAGACCCTGTCCCGTGGTGAGCGTGTAAGTTATTTCTCCCGTACATGCACGCGTGCATGTATCTGCGTCAATGATCAAATCCCGTAAGATAGCTGACCACCGTGATTACAGTTGACCGAGCTCCTGAAGCAGAAGCAGTACTCTCCCATGGCCGTTAACGAGATGGTTCCCCTCATCTACGCTGGTATCAACGGTCACCTCGACTCTATCCCCGTCAACCAGATCCTCAAGTGGGAGTCTGACTTCGTTGCCCACCTCAAGACCAATGAGGCTGACCTGCTCGCCACCATTGATAAGGAGGGTGCTTTGAGCAAGGACCTCGAGAACAGACTGAAGGACGTCGTCGTCACCTTCGTCAAGAGCTTCCTCAGCTAAACAAATAATAAGTGAAGCGCGTCGAGCGAAATAGAAAAGGTCATTGTTGGGGGGTGCTACTGTCTATACCAATATCTTGTTGGTCGTTCTCTAGAATGGAGGAGGGGGATTAAAAAGTTGATGGCTGCGCCAAATGAGAGAGCCATGGCTTATAAAGGGAGACGCGCCAGTCATACTACCACTTGTAAAATATGAGCACATTACTCAATGAATGTCCTTGATTCCTTTTGTTCTGTTAATTTAGAAAAGAAGAAAACGTCTCGAGGTGACTGAAGTGATGGAAGGTAGGTACGTTTTTATCGCCGTATATGTTTGTTTACGATACGGCTAGAGATGTGCTGCGTGAGTATATGGCGTATTATAAAAAATAAATCAATAAACAACTCAATTAGCGAAACTATATGTGCCCTGGATATGTGATTGCAGCTGTAGCCACAAGGTTAGTTAATTGCTGATACACGTACCTTAGCTATGTTGTCCGTTTTCTGGCCACTAAAAATTCAGTCGATGGTGACATCATAGGTATGTATGTCAAGGGGATTGTCTATCCTGTGCATCATCAGAAACATGTCTGGTTAGTCTTAAGTTTACAGCACTTCGCTCCGCAGTCTTCTGATTAACAGAGGCTGGTATAAACGAACGAACAAACGAACCATCGATTAAGAGAGTGGCTATCTAGCACTCTGGCAGCATTTACAATATCTTTACGTCGACTACTACCAAACTAGCCCACCCTTCCTGCTACTTTCTTCTAGCTTTTGCTACTTTCTGCTACTTTCCGCTACTATCTTTTATTTTCTGCTACTTCCTGCTACTATCATCTACTCCCTGCTATTACTTGATATCTTATTCTAGTTTTTTTTTCAGCTGCTTCCTGTTCCAAGGTACATAACTTTCATTTCATACTCCCCTCACTTACCCTAGAACACCCTTTCATTTTCTGCGAAAAGAACAGCAACTTACTAATTAATTCGCTCTACAGAGTACAAATCGGAATCTGATTTGACAACTTGGTTATTGGGGACACTAGACCATTACTCTTATCTTGCTAGAAATGTCTACTGGCACAGAACTCCCCAATATGTCTGCCGCAACGAGAAACGTTCTGGGCAAAGTGAGGCGGATGGTTCCGCCTATGCTAGATACATTTCATAAAGGTATGCGAACCTTGACGACTACCAGGACCTCTTGGAGAACGGCTGCACTATCATATTCTCATCTTATAGAAGACGAAGTAAAAAAGGATTATGAGACTGACGCAAAGCAGGCCAGCTGGGTCGAATTGCTGTCATTGGAGGCAGCGAGGACTACACCGGGGCGCCGTACTTTTCGGCCATGGCTAGTGCACGATTGGGATGCGACATGGTGAGATCTGATGAAATCTTGTTTGGTATTCAGTATCGCTATAGATAGCGAGGAGAGAAAGGCCTTAAGAGGCTTGATTAGAGGTAAATACGATGCTGACCCGGGGTTTTCATAGTCACACGTTATCTGCACTCCGGCAGCTGCGGCAGTCATAAAGACATACTCACCCAATCTCATGGTTCATCCGCTTATGCGCCAATCACCTCTACAGAAACAATCATCAGAGAAGCATGATCCAGACTCCGACCCTGACCAAGTAGCACGCAAAATCATCGAGCTGCTGGGTCGGCTGCACGTCCTAGTGATAGGCCCAGGGTTGGGCCGCGATCCCCTCATGCAAGCGACGGTGGCTCGGGTAATCAAAGCTGCTAAAGATGCTAAGATGCCGATTGTTCTCGATGCCGATGCCCTGCAGCTTGTGCAGAGTGACCCAGATGTGATCAGAGGCTACAAGTACGCAGTTTTGACACCCAACGTCGTTGAGTTCAAGCGACTATGCGACGCGCTCAAGATTGATGTTAGCGACCAAACGAGCGAGACTGGTAAAGTTGAAACTTTAGCCAAAGAACTGGGCGGCGTGACAATTATTCAGAAAGGCTATAAAGACTTTATTTCTAATGGTAAAATTACCCTGGCAAGCGATCTCGAGGGAGGGAAGAAGCGAAGCGCCGGACAGGGCGACACCTTGACTGGAGCTATCGCCACTTTCTTGGGATGGCGTAAGGCTTATCTTGACGGCTTATGGAAGGATCATGAGCATCCAGCTCTTGAGGCGGATGAGTTGATGGGCCTAGCTGCATTTGGAGGTAGCGCAATAACAAGGGTACGTCTCCAGGGGACGGAGAATTGAAATAAGACGTTGTCCTTGCTCCGTTGTTGAAGGGCCAAGTCCAGTTACACTAACATGAGGAATAGGAATGCTCACGCCTAGCCTTTGTCAAAAGGGGACGAAGCCTTCAGGCGAGCGATTTGACAGACGAGGTGCATACCGCCTTTATGGGTCTTTTTGGCGAGGCTGACGGAGATGCTGCAAAGCTGTGATGGCCACGTGAACGAACTTGGAATCTGGTTATACCTGTCCTGTGGCATATTGGATTACGATTAGATCTTAGTAAATGAAGTGATCATGGTACAATGAAGAAACGGCATCAAGTTACTTCTGGTTACTCCTAATTCTGGCTTCTCCTAATTCCCTATGAATGATGTCAATCTCATGAAGCCGAAACGAAGGAATTCGGCGGCTAGCCACTTGGTACGTATGCGTATACGAGACTTACAACACATGTTGATACAGTGTACATGAAAATTCTGGCAAATGTTTGTGTAAATGTCAGCTATGTATCATATCGTGAAAACATACTGGTCTTCGGATGAGACGCACGTATTGGACTGCTACTCAAGGCGATCTCAAGGCACGTTTCAGACAATTCAAATCGGAATATACGTTCTGTCGCTCTCGCATGAAGTTGTGTTTCCTACCGTTGTTAATGTCTTGAGTAGCACATGCGATTGAAATATGACAGGTAAGAGAAACGGATGCATGGACAACACCTCTACGGAGTACGCCATTCTTGGATCTGGAAATATTGGCCAAGAGAAACTGTAGGGGTATATTTGTGTGTATATGTTCATACGCACTGCATACTATCAGTATGTTCATACTATCTAGATGTTCCCTAATGAGTCCCTTTTGATCAATAATAACAATCGTCTTGATTGTTTTTGCGGTTCGTTAATGAGCCTTGGAACTGACAGTCCATCATCAAGTTTGCTAAAGTAAATGCCTAACTTATCCTAGCTAAGTTAACCTCGTTATTTGGTTCTCCAGAGCCAAACAGAGATGGTTTATGAGTCTATTACACAGTGATATAATATCTTTGTATTTAAAGTTTAGCCACTAGGAGTTTGCCGAATCGTCGATTTGAGACTGACCGCTCTTTAACCTCTTTAATGGTAAACAGTAACGTACCTTACCGCTGACCTATCTCCCGGTACCCCCGACTACGATGACGCCGTCGCTGTCATTCGTGCGTACCAGAAGCAGGCCACCCGGCTCAATGAAGACCAACTTTTCTCGCTGAGAGAGAAAGTAGGTAAACAAATGATCGCAGCAGTGTCAATTTCCTTTTCGTTTTCTACTATTCCCAGATTGTGACTGCCATAACAACAAATAAAAAACGACGTAGTTTGTACTTGAATTGTGACCAAGGAGTGACTTCTTTATACGTGTTATCTAGTGTCCAGGTAGCAACTGGCTAAAATTGACATTGCCACAATAGAGGCGATGATGATGGTGATGGTGATGATGCAGGCCGGGGTTGTGGGAGGGGTGGCCGAGTTCATCTATTTCCACACTGAGCCCGTATTTTTGTCGATGGGGAGTGCCTTCGCCCGTGAGTAAAGAAAGCCATTTGGGGTGATTCGGATCCGTTCCCGGACCCAAATCTCTGTAGCAAGTATATCTCACAAGAAGACTTGTATCATACAGCTGCAAAACGCATTCTGCATCTGAATGGCATATCATGCACACAGCTACTTGAGCGTGGCGGCCCTGAGAACTGCTCCATCTCTCCTTTGCATGAGCTGCACAACGGCGTCGCTGATTAGTTACCCAAGCTTGCACCTCAAGTAAACTACCTTTGTTGTTGAAGGATGGTGAGGAGATACTTAGACTCTGATGAGGGCAACCAGAGAAGTGCTGTGTTGGAGCTCTTCTGTCGTCGAGATAGCCTCTTGTTTCTGTAGAAAGGTTCCCTTGGTGAAGTATATCTCATTCGACCAATCATAATTGACACCACTGCTAGAGGTGGCGTCACCTTCACACGATAGCTCTTTAATGAAAATAGCCTTGGCCGTGGGAGCTAGTTTGCTCCGGATACAATGTAGGTTATCAAGTGAAAGGTAGTAGGACATGGCAAAGTATATAGGCGCAAGCGTGAGGGCCGACTGCAAGTCAGAAGACAGTCCCTCAGCCTCGACCTCGGAAACATCACACAGCGTCTCTGATTCAAAATCTGCGTCTTGCGTGTTCAGGGACTAGGAGTCATTTGATATCGACCCGAAGGTGCGACGGAGGGGACTTGATCGCTCAGGTGTATTGGGTGTCCCTAGTGATTTGTGTTTGCGGCAACAACTTTGATGAGAGTCGCAGATACATTGTAGGCTAGAGCATGACTCTTCATGGTCAACTGAGTCTTGAGCCTGGACCAGTTTGTCAATTGAGTCTTGAGCTTGGACGGGCTTGTCATCGTTTTCACTGAGGCCCGAAGAGCAAGCAACCATGGCGTTGCGGTGGAATCTCGAGAAGACACCGAATAAGGCCATGACAAAGAATATAGATGCAAGGACGTAATTAAAAACTGTCATAGGGACAAGAGAAGATGTGGTTTTAGAGGATAAAAAGATAAATTGATGGCAAGAAACCGTGCGAGGGCCGCGATTTAAGTAGGTCTACCAGTTCCTTGCTAAAAGGTTATTGGTTGAAGGGTGGAAGTATCGTCTGAAGTGCTCGCAACGTGGTGATCATGTGGAGATCTAAACCATCATCATGAAAGCATATGAACATACGGTCCGATAAATGTAAGCCCATCAGGGGTTATACTTAATTCTTGGATACGACTATAGCCTATCGAGATATATAAATGACATTTAGATTACCTGGGAATACTGTCGCTACTCTCGGGACCAGAGCCAATGCAGAGACGTATATACCAGTTCTAATGGTGGGAGATGGGGTTGTTGGTTGTGGGAAATAAGTCGAGCCTCAACGCCTCCCCTGCGAGGTTGACAAAGTTTATTGTCGTCCACTGTCATAGAAAGCTCTTTTGAACTGTATTGGGGCATCCCAATTACTAGCCATTGCCAGTCTTAGGAAGGCCTAAAGTAGAACGTGTTGTTGTAATTGTTGTTGTAATTATTGTTGTGTTTTGAGCTAAAGGGGTTCTTCCCATCTACAAAGCTTGCCGGTCGTGGTCCACTACGTGTATGCATCTAGAGTTATATCATCATCTAACAGTCAATAACAACTTTCGCGTATCATCAGATAAATTGATACTATCTATTCAGAATTGATAAAGACCCTAATCCCGAGACTCGAGTATCCATTACACTATTATCAACTTGGTGCTCGCCTTTTCTCGGTAGCCAATCAACTGGAAGACGGCTATGCCATCATCAATCTTCGTGTTCGCTGCAACACAGAGGACTGTTTAACATCGGATTCCCACGGTTGCCTATATGGTCTCGTTCCGCCAAAATGCACCACTGACGAAGACGATCATTCTTGGCAGCGCAATAATCCTTCGGCTTATCTCTCGGGTTTTAGCTCTATGGAGTGCGTGTGAAGGATCGAGAGAAATCATAGAGAATCACTACAATACGAAGCACTGGGACGCAATACTTCGAACGCATGAAATTACCCGTTGGAGTAGAGATTTTCTCCCAGGCGCTTGTACATCAGGCTTCTATGTACATAAAAACGTGCCCTGGCGCTGTACCCTTCACCTGAATCGAGATCTCGTTTGTTTGCGGCCATTTAACCTGGACACTATCCAGTGGTACATCAGATATTTCAACATCATGGGGTATTTCCGTATAATCAATTGGGGCAGGTTGCGTTGGGGGGATTCCGCAACCTGGCAAAGAGTATGACCCTGTCTGGAACGATATCACCATGGATACTGATCCATACGCCCTGTTTGACGGAAAGGGCTCTAGGGGATTCTACATGCACGCTCTACTCTACATAGCTGATGAAGTTGACGAATGTATTGAACCCTGAGAACATCCGATCTGACTTATCGACTACAGCCTGGAGCAAAGCCCGGAACCGACGTTGATAATCTTGTTTTTAAAGGGCATCGTTCTGAGCCAAGGAAAAGATTCTACGACTCGGCCGAATCTTTACAGAAATTAATGACAAAACACACCAGTACTACGAGGCTAGTGCAAACGGGTCAGCTCTCGATTTTCTGAATAATGTTGAAAAATTATTTTATTTGAAAAAGAAGATGGATCAGGCGCTGGGCCGCTGAATGGCATACGGGATCACGAGTACCGCTGAGATTGTGATGGGTGCTACCTACGCAGGGGGAGTATGGGCTGTAACGGGTCATATCATATTAATGACACAACAGAACCAAGCTTACAGCCATCCAAAATCACTTTTATTAAAAGAATCCTGCGAAATATAATGGCATTGAGCTTCTCAGTGGCCGCAGCTGTATGCAGGGAGAATGCTCATTTTGATTGTAATAAAAATTCAGTATGCTTATTGGCCACCCATTTCTCAGCTGCCCACTTCACACTACACATTTGAGTGAGATATGATAAAAGGACATCCCCTGCCAGATAAGAGACGCAACTTATACTGTACATATAACAGGAGCTCAAGTGGGCCGTAGCAAACAGCCACAAAACCAGGTTTAGACGAGCTGAGCCAGGCCGAGCGAGGGCAAAATCCACTTTGGACATGAGGCCTGGCAAGAAGCATATCTCTCACAGAGCGACGGGAACCTCAATCTCCGGCGATTGGGCGAAGTAGTAGCACGATGCGCGATATTCCGAGCTTCTGTGCTCCATACGCTGTTTGGTGTAATAAACCCAACCATGGGTGCCAGTCACAACGAGGAGACAACAAGCAATAGCCTTGAAGTGCGGTGGCTGTAGTAGTGCGACAGGTGGTTACATGTTACATGCCTGTCAATAGTACGGACAGGCCAATATGTACAACGTGCATCTCGGTCTGGGAAGATGGAGCCCCCTAGCCTTCATCATTGGATGCCAGATGTCGGAATCTGCCAGTGTAGCTCGTTCAGTCAAGGCGGAAGTGCTAGCGGTCGCGCCACGAGCGACTAGTTGGGTATTTCGCACAACAGCGCAACGGCAAAATGACAACTCGCGTGCAGTAAGAGATTTGCTTTTTTTTTTTGCGCCCCCCTGTAATCCTTTGGATAGGCACGGAATACGAAGTACAACCAGACAACTGCCAAGCGGTAGACAAAGTACGCGGCAGGACTGCAAAAGGGTTATCTCGTAGTATCCACAATAGAAGATAATAGCAAGAGTAGACGTAAATAGATATAGATGAAAACATATAAAGCTACCTATATAAAGGTATAGTAAGTAGATATAGATAGAAATATATAGAGATACGTAGCGGTGGAAATACATGGGTAGGCACATTTATTATCATATATAGGGATTCTTCTCCAGGTTTGATTCCTAGTAGCACTGCCTACTCGCTGACTTGCAATTCCATTTATTGTCCACCGGTTTGACTGCTGTGTGTCACACACCATAAACGATCCATTGGTGTCTCAGTGGGGGCTTACCTCATAGTTTCCATGTAGCGGCGAAGGTGGCTTCAGTTTGGCCCGTGTTGGACGTCGGGCTAGGCTATGCTGTAGGTCCTCATGGCCAGGAGCTGTAACGTCCATGAAAAAGAAAGATGAATGGAATATGGAGCCGTATAGAGGGCGTCCTGTGTGGTGGGGACGAGAAGAGCGCGACTGTGATGGTGATGCCTGCTTCGCCCTGATATACTTACTATACGACCCAGTACTCCGTACCTCCTCTCCCAAAAAAACAACAAGAAACATTTCTGTGGACTTCCCAGATCTATCATCAATCTCCACTTACCCCGATTAGGTTGGTAGTTTGTTTTGACAGTACAGTACTATCAAGGAGAGCTCTAGGGAGACTCAGACGAATTACTGTCCAAGTATGGACAGGCCAAGGGCGACGGCCCCACTACCCTCATGCAGGCTACTGCCAGCATGCCAGTCTGGCGATCCAATTCATATCATCGCTCATATCTCACATTCTACATGATAGTATTGCCCCCTTCAACTATACTGTAGTGTTGGTACTTCAGAGTCAGTCATTCATTGAGCGGACAGGATGACTATGTACCGCAGATTTGACAGGACCACACCTCTTCGCGATCCCCGATTCTTGGATCCGGAAATGTTGGCCAAGAGAACCGCATGAGGAAATGCCGTCGGAGCATATGCTACCAGACTGAGAGGGCCAACCTCTTCGGATAGAGACCGCAATCTGTCTTGCTGTTGCGCAAAATCTGGCCGCGGGAGGCGGCGTTGTAATCGCTAATCAATGCTTCACAGGGATGGGGTTCATACGTGATACATATATTTCTTGCTTTTGTTCACTCCTTGTTTCGCCCCCTCGAGATGAAGTTGCACTTGGCCCAGATGTGGCTGTCGCATTACCCGAGTTCAGACCCCTCTTTTCTTTTTGTCCGCTTAGAGAGGCGAGGGGACAGGAGCGGCCGATGATAGAGCAGTAGATCGGTGCTGACAAGTTGATGCGGGAAAGATGAGACTGGATACATTGTAGAGCACAGGAAATCTAGTGCTCTTCAAGGTATCCATTGCCCGCGATGTCTCTCTTTTAGGGTCGTACTGTCTTGGACCACACGGCTGTACGATGCATACTTCGGGTCTGAGGTCCTGTTAAAATGGGGTGGCGTCTACTGTCCCTTGGTCGCTCAGCCTGGACGCTTCCCAGATGTCTCACCCGCCCGATGCGCGCTTCGGACGAGGACCAACCGAGAGGGCAGCAGAGGAGGTGGAGGCGAGCGCAAAGCGATGCATCATCACAAAGCTGGGCACGTCTCTGCCATCTCGAGGGCTTCAACCTAGGGCAACCCTGGTCGACGTCCGTGAGCCGCGGCGCTAGTCTCTGCATATTGTCTCTGCCCTGCGTCCGAAGTAGGTCTTGGCTCCCGGCTCTGCCTCTTGTCAGCTTTTCTTTCTGCTAGGTCTCGCTCTGCTAGTCGTGTGGCTTGCTGCTCGTCCAAGCGCAGGTCAATGAGGCCTTGTAACTGGAGGATATCCGATTTGCTTGCTTTTTGGATGCTGGTTCCAACTTCCCAGGGTCCGGGATGTCTTGGAGGGAGGGACTGCGCTCGGTCTCACATCCCGCCCTTGGAGACATGATAAAGAGTCTCCCTCGACCCCTCTGGCTGCTGGACAACGGAGTTTTTGGACGGTGTGCTTCGTGCAAATTGCTTGAATTTTGATCCTCTAGAAGAATTCTGCTCTGATTTCTTGCTCTTGTCCAGTTGTGTCCTCTGCAGTTGCTCCTTCTCTCTTTCAGCGGAATCAGAAACTTCGAAACTGGCAAGAAGCCCTCACTCGTTGGCTCCTTCCCTCACTTACACCAGACGCCATATCCATATCGCCTCCACCGGTATCGCCTCAATAAAATAAAAAAGTACCTCGTACCTACCAAGTACCACCCCTTATAACGTTCAATCTTATCTTCTACCTCAGCCTTTGCTCCACGATTATTTTCATACCGAATTTCGCAATAGGGATATCTTCTCCTATCCTCCTGCGCGCCAATTCAATATTAGAGACGGCTCGCAATCATCCCAGTTGCGACATCTAATCTTAATCCAACCTGTCATTGTCACCCCTTAGAGCAGGTACACGGCGCACAGCATCGCCAGGTGCATCACCTTGGCACATAGACACGCATATCTTGCGCTACACTCGCTCTGTTGCCGGCTCAAGGAGATCGGGTATCACGTACCAATTTTGCGACAGATTGAACATTTTATCTTGTGCGAGCCGCCTAGTTGTCTTTGACTCATAAATTGCCAGCCGCCCTTGACGAGTCGCTGTGGAGTGGACTCACAGTCGATGTGTTGACCTGTTCACTTTTGAATCACTTCTGCTTCACATCTCACTTCGTATGGCGATCTGCCTGCCACCCATTAATTTCTCCCCCGACGTTCCAAAACTTTCACTAAACTCTTCGCTTCCTCCACAAATGCTTTTGCGATAGTTTCGTTTTCAAGCATTGTTCTTATTCACGGCCAAAACAAAACAAAAAGCAAAGGACATTTAACACGTCCTTCCCAGCTGCCCTCGACGTCGATTCCCGTCTGCGCTGTCTCCCTCCCTCTCCTTCTTCTTTCTGTCTCCTCAATACTATGGCGACTGGATTCGACCGCCTTGAGAGGCTATTTAGCTCCAAGCGCAAAACCTCATTAGCCTCTCTTACGGTTACTACTTCTATTAGCCCCCCAACAGAGCCTCAGTTCCCTTCTCCTTCTTTCATTCGCCCGACAACTACTCGCATGACGGCTCGAGAAGAAGTGCGCTCGCGACTGGCAACTGGTCGCTCTCCCTCTGTGCCGGACATGGTTCCTTCTCGCCTGGGCTCCCTGAGTTCTCATGCTTCAAGTCCAGGCTTCAGTCGCTCGCCTATTCGATCACCCTCTCTTCGTGGCACTCAGCCAGACTCGTTAGTGGCCAAGCTTCACGAGTATCAATTTCCCAGTCCACCGAACCGAGATTTGAAGGTGGCCACAGTGTCTACTGCTTTCAATGCTATGACCACAGAGAAGCCTGACATTCCGAGTCCTCGTTCTCAGTCCCCGACTCGCCTACAGATTGCGCCTCGCGTCGACACTCCCCCATCACCTGGATACGAAGAAAACGGATCTTGCCACCGTTCCTCTCATGGGAGTGTTAGAGTTCCAACACTTTTGTACAACACCCCGCCAACTCCTGAAGATTCGCCTGAGATTGTTCCTGTGCGAAACCTTCTTGCCGATTCTAAGATCTTCGATGTTGCGATCGATAAAGCTCTATTTGACGAAATTGAAGATCAGCTTCTCCAATCATTTGACCACGCATCATTAGGAGATTCATATAGTGACTCATCCTCCTCTGAAGCTTCCTCTAGCAGTTCGACTTTGCGAGAGCCCGACTTCCATGAGTTTTTGAATCTGAGCGATGATGATATTGCCGAATCGGCACCTGAGAATCCAGTTTTTGAATCCGATAGTACATCGCAACACTCTCTGTCTTCTATGGGGACCTTTACCCCTTCGACTGAGCCTGTTTGCCGCTCTCTCTTGACACTAGCGCCTCCTCGCGCAAGCCGGCCTGCCGCTGCCGCCGCTTTTGAAGCAGCCAGAATTGCAAAGAGGCATGATTTCGACCTTGTATATGTTGTGAATCTCTGGCCAGGCGGGCCTCGTGGCCAAATTTTCGATGTCGAGAATGCTAGTTCTTGTGAGAGACCCTTGGTCGGTCGGCTCTTGGCGGCTCATGGCCTTCATCAGGTGCCGTCGCCACTGCAAATATCTTGCTTCGTTCACACGACGATATTGCGGTCAAAAGGTTGGATCGAATACCGCAATTCAGAAGCGCAGCCACATGAACTTGCCCGTGGTTATGCGTGCTCCTTTTATACCGGCAAGTATTCTCAAGGTCGCTCAAGCGCGGGAAATAGTCCAGTTTCGGGTGTCCGACTCTCGGAGATGATCGACCGAGGCATCATCTTTGCCGCCTACAGAAAGCCCAGAACTGGCGACTGCAAGATGGGACATAGCTTTACCGGAACAGAGCTCAGCTCTCTGTATGAGGATGCGGAGACCTTGGTGGAGATGTTGATCGATATTCATGCCAGCAACCGTCAATGCCAGCCAGCTTCCTACCACCAGCTCTGCGACGAAACTGGTCCTATGCCCATGCAAGAGATTCACCTGCAGTCTTCCTAAGTCGAAAATCGTGCACACATACATCTTTCTGAATTGCCTTTTGTTCTATAACCGCTTATAGAAATAAGTGCGGCTTTATACACCTGTTTTCTTTTCTTTCTGTCTGTTTTTTCTTCTTCGCTTTCTGTTTTTTTGTCAAGACAGAATGATGACTCACGGTCGGATTTCTTTTGTTAGTTTGTCGCTTTAAAGATACCTACAGGGCGGTTTGCATGTCACGATTGGCGTTTTTATACTATAGGCTCTTCAGCTTCCCTCATCGAGGGGGATGCTTGCCTATAATCGGTGGATTTTTGTTTTACCCGTAGCATGGTGGAAGGAGGAAAAGGGTGTTAAGGGTCAGTACTAGGGCCTTGTGAGGATATAACTGTCGACAGATCTTCCCGTAATGAATAGAAACGGGCATGTGTTTCACATACATGGCGCGATACGACCGCAATGGTGACAGTCTCTTTAGAAAGTAATTAGCATAGATACACGGTATAAAATCAAAGAGAAAATTAATACTTGAGAAAGATAGTATACCTCTTCTTATGATATCTCAATCATGCCGGTGCAATTAAAATATGCGTTGAAGACATCGAAAACTAAGAGTGCTTACATCAACACGGTAATAATAGGGAGTGACTATGCAGCATCCCAAAGTTTGCAAGGGGGGGGAGAAAGAAAGAAACAAAGTGTATGTGGTTTAAGATGAACTTGTTAGGTATAATATAAAATTATTAATAATCCTAATATTAAAAGACAGCAGCAGCAAGTAATTGAAAATATCAGCAAATATCAGCAAGCAGTAGATAAAGGAAGAATACAGATATTAAGAGAAGACAGTAGATACTAAAGAAGATAGCAGTAAGTAGTAGGATTAGATAGCGACATATTGGGAAATAGAAGAAAGTAGCAGGGATAGCTAGAAATATCAAGAGTGCTGGATAGTCAACATGGGATACTGGATAGCCACTCCATATTAATACGGCGAAAGACATAGTGATGATTTAAAATTCTCTGATCCTTATTCAATACTACTCTGTATTTCATTGATAAAGGCATTAGACGGTTGGCCTTTGCCACTTAGTTTTTTTTTTTCTTCTTCTCCGCTAGTCAAAGGGGATTCTACGAAGTGATTCCACATGTCCTCCTTTCTTCATCTCTTGAGCAGCCGCGATGCTGCTAGGTACTTTGATTCCGCAGCAGTCGCCCCAGCCTGTGCCGTCATGTGCCTGTGTGGTATGAACGTGGTTGGAGTGATCCTCGCCACTGTCTTCGTTGGCAGCAGATGGATCTTCTTCGCTCATGCCCTCTGCAGCCGGGATGAGAGATCCGAACAGGAAATGCTGCATGACTGGTAGTTTCCCTAGTACCTCAGCGACAAACATGCGGCGCATGCCTCCGTCGATTTTGGTCCACGACTTGGAAGAGGAGATATCATCCAGCATTGGGCTGTGCCATCGTAGTCCTTTAACGGTCTTGGTACTGTTGACGAAGTTGACTTGACCGAGGTACAGGAAGTCATCGCCAAATTCTTCGACTGCGAGATCCTGGTGGATGGCGCGGGGGGTGATGTAGGGATGATGCAGAAGCTGGGAGGCGCCGAAGAGGAACGGCAAAAACTGGTAGTCGTCTAATCCCCAAACGCCATGGGAGCCGGCAGGCTCCAAGTAATACGCCATTTGAACGACACGCATTAGGGAGAGGTAGCGAACAAAGACCCGTAGAACCAGTGCTGGGAAATCGGCCCGCTGTAGGATACCGAGCTGGTAAAGACAAAGCAGCCACATCATGAAGTTGAGCTCGTGCCCCGAGCCATAATCGATTCGACTTCGGTTACCAAAAGATTGGATAAAGTAGGTAGATGCCTCGGCGGTGGCCTCGGTGTTGTGTAGGCCAAGGCTTTCATGCCATGCTGGGACCTTTTCATTGACTAGATCGAGGAAGCCCCTAAAGGCTTTGTTGCCGAAGCGAGAGCCTCCTTGCTCGTTTGGGGGGGACTGAGATACGAAAGCTTCTGCCTGGTCCAAGATGCTTAAAATTGCCTTCACCTCTTCGCTAAGGGAGTCGTCTTTGATAGCAGACTTGGGCGTATCGATCACCGATTCTGATAGACCAAAAACCCACCCCGCAATAAGATTATACGTTGGAGAAGCTAGAAATAAGTCATGATCGCTCCGTGAGAGTATCCGCCTGCTTGGAAGCTTGAAGCTCCAGTCCGTCAAGTCCGGTGGCGAAGGCAGCGCGGGAGTCTGAGGAACAGGCGTTGGGTTGGCGGGGCCAGGTCTCCTCCTGCGAGGCTCGAGCTTTGGGATTCTGTCTTTGAGGTTGGGGATGCCTGAGGCCAGGGACGATGAAGACACTCGCTGGGCGGGCGATTCGGAGGCCATGATGCGTTTGTCTGATCTAAATGTTGAATTTGTTGCTGTGGCGAGTATGAGAAGTGAGGTGTGCAAGTAAAGTAAGGTATGAAGTGCTATCAAGATGGCGAAAATCGGTCCCTGAATGTGCCAGCAGCTCACCCCACGTCACCGGTGAGGGAGGGTCCCCACAAAGTATCCGGCAGTACCTGGGCCAGTAAAAATTAAGCCACTATAGCTGCCATCCAGGTACCTAGACATATGTTCTACATTTGCAGATCGAGACTAGCAAAACCGCGGGCTCCTCTCGTTCACAACAAAATTTCAATCTTTCATATCTGAGTCTAAAGGCACTTGAAGCCTCGCAGCCAAACCGTCTTTCTTCATCACAGCAAATCTTTATTTTCTCCTCACACGGCCATGGCTCCTCCTACAGCTGAGCTGTCACATCTCCCCAAGGCAGACGGCTCGGCAAATTTTGCATTCGGCGGCTACACAATCACGGCTGCTGTCAATGGGCCAGTAGAGGCTCAGCGCCGAGATGAGAATCCATTCGAGGCGTTGGTGGACGTGAATGTGAGGCCGGCAGCGGGAGTTGGAGGTAAGCGAATGAATATTTCAGCCACATAGAGCTAAATGAGAAGAAAGGATTTCTCTATTTTTGGCATCCATCTGGCTAACCTTTTGTGACTGCGTTTAGGAACGGGTGAGCGGCAGCTGGAGGCTATTTTGCAGCCTGCTCTACGACATCTCATCCCAGTCAGAAATTTCCCCAGATGCGTGATTCAGGTCACTCTCCAGGTGATGGAGACGCCTGAAAATGCTTATGTGAATTCTAAAGTGTTGCAGCCCCGACTGGTGAGTGACTTATCTCAGCCTTTGAAATACGAGTGTCGCTTAGCTCAACTCACATTCATCTTATGCAGAACCTCGGCATCATCCCAGCGCTTTTGCACGCCGCCATTCTAGGACTTCTAACGGCAACAGTTCCCCTGAAGACGGTGGCTTCAGCAACTTGTCTGGCGATTACGGATGCTGATGGAAGTAACGTCAAAGTAGACCCGACGCCTGCGGAGATTGGCCAAGCGAGATCCGTCCACGTGCTAGGCTTCACGGCCGACCGCGATCTTCTTCTTGCCGAGAGCGAGGGCTCCTTTTCAGCAGACGAGTGGGACTCGGTCCTCCAGACGGCGGAGAAAGTATGCTGCCGCAGCCAGGAGGCTGGAGATGATGCGGAAATGGGAGGCTACGGGGCAGAATCCGAAAACGTGCAACAGTTCATGCGCTCGGTCCTGGAAGCAAAAGCAGCCGAAGGTCTCCACTGGAGGTGAGGCATCTACCGGCGTTGATACATCACATTTTTATTTCTTTTTTTGGATCATCGGCTCTCCTTGCAATCAATATCACAGGCGCCAGCAGAGACAGCTGCATATACCATATCGAACCAATGGCACGAAGCATCCTAGCTCAGGCCGGGCGATTCGCAGGTGATTCGTGAGGACCAGCCTTTTTAGTGAGGCGCTATCACCTCAAATACACGAACAAGACTGGCATAGGAAACAGGAAGCGTAGAAGCGATGGAACTAGCGAGCTATAAACGCTGCTGAGACGGGTGGGATGCGCTATTGGATTTTTGTGATGAGCCTGGCCTGGAGGAGGTGATACCATTCCTGAGATGCCACCCAAAACGAGTCAGCTGCATCGAGACGGCTGCTCGCTAAGCTACATTAATTTATAATGTTCGGATGTGGTTACGGTCTCTCGAATGAAGAGGGTGTGTGACAAACAGGCTGAATCCCTTGATAATGAGAGAGCTATATATGGAATACATACAGAAGAACGTGGGGAAGTAAAAAGAGTCCAAGATGCATCAAAGGGAGACATTTTCTAATATCCTTTTGCCTTTTTTCCCTTTTCTACCTTTGCCGGATCTAAATACGGAGGGCTTTGACATGCGGGTTTTATTTTGTAACAGCCCCTGAAATGCCTGATGCGGAGGGTGAAACGCTGTTTCGACTGCCAGCGGCAGCGCCCGTTGCAGGATCAAATTCGTTGCCTGCTTATCTATGCCTTGTTAAATCTGCATCCCGATGTCCAGGCTTGGAGGTGCGGGATTCCATTTTTGGCAGACTGGTACATTGTGTTGCTACCGAACCAACATCAGCTACGTAATTTTTTATATATAAAAATGACAGGAAATGTATTGGATGCTTGGTTTTTTTCTATAATTGGGAGAAATTACACAAAAAAGGAAATGAGCCCCTGAGCTACGGTGTACAAGGGGCATTGATACTGATAGCCTCAAATGTTAAGTTCTCACAGGTACTCCGTAGATTTGTTCACTCATTAAATATTAGAAATGAATAAGTACATTTAGAGCTAGCCTCAATAGCAGATCTACTTACGGAGCTATCACTCCACTGCAGAGCAAGAGTCAATTGAAGTCCATCTACGAAGCAGTTCTGTCCTTTGTTGCTACTGTACAAGCAGCTTCACGGATTTTATAGCACTATTCAAGATCGCAGCAAGCCATCTGCCGTGGACTACTTATCTAGGCAGCCAATTGTGTTCTGCAGAGATATTTCCCATGGCAAATCCCAGACTGCCAGGATGGCCTCCCCATATACTCTGAAACCCACCTAGCAGATGCGGAACACCATGTTATAGGGACATGGGGTTTAGTGAGACTGCCAAGACGCCGCACTATCAAACCAGCGGGTATCTGGCATGGAGTTTCGCCTCCGTACTCGTATGCGCTGCGACATGGGCATTTCATGTCTCTCCAGGGACTTTTTCTTCCCGGGCGAGGAGCATGGCAGCGTAGCATTTGGTTTTGGCCGTCCGGACTTAGCTTTGTACGGGTAGTGCCTAGTTAGGTGTTAGTACCTAGTAGATGGCAGCTATGGCATTTCAATTACCGAGCGTCTCAGATCCAGCAAAGTCCGGAATCCTAGCAGTTTATCTGCAGGCACATGCGTTCGCGTACACGGAGTCAATAGTAATAGGTAGTACGGAGTAGCGAGCGGCACGCACCGCAAACCGCGTCCCCTGAATGGAAGAAGAAAAGAGGAGTAGCGCATTGAAGGCTGTTGTTTCGGTGCATCGCCAACGCCAAATGTTTCTGAGCAGGGAGCTGCTACCTAGCTAGCGACCTCTTAGTTCCTCCGTGATGATAGCTGCATCAATTACGGAGGAGATGTGATGGGTGATGGGTGATGCTGGGGATTCTTAGCGGTCAGAGATTCTTTTTCTGTAGAATTATAAAAGACTCATGGCATCGAAAACAACTTTTTTTTCGTTCGTTGACACGCATCGAGGTTAATCTTAATTGGACAGTTTGGAGTAGCAGCACCGGAAGCAGAACTCTGGAAGTTCTTGCGCGCGTCTTTTTTTTTGTTTTGCTGTGTTTTATTGCTGCATCTTCTTTTATTCCTTCTTTAAACTATTTCAATTTCTTTTAATTCTTTTTTATTCTATTCATTTATCCAGTTTCTCTTCAATTTATTTGTCGATCGATACAATCCAGCTGTGGCAAGACCAGGCGTCGGCTCGTTCCTTCCACCGACTCTTAGTGCTACGAGATACTTTCTCTCCTCTCGTCTCCCAGTTGGCGCTTTTATATATATTTTTCTTTCTCCTCATCAACTCTCGCTCGCTTTCTGCTGCAATCAAGGCGCCTTCACTCACTCTCGTCGTCTTTACCTGCACTACAGCTGGCCTGTTGCAACTCCACTCTTTGGTCAACGTCCACATACTGTACAACGACATCATAAATTCCCCGCGAGTCAAAACCAGCCGGGTCTGCTACGAGTCCATCCAAGTGTCCTCTTCACCTGAGGTAAGGCCCACGTTCTGGTTTTTGCGGAGAAGCTGTAACTGAATCGGCAATAGTCTAGAAGGCCCAAGCACGAGCCCCGATTCCAAAGCAGAAACTGCAAGGTTGTGCCACAAAAGTACAATCGCGAACTCCAATAAGTCTCCGCGTAGCGCATTGCTCATCATTCGCCTCCGACGCTTCCGCTGGAATTCTTAGCGCGCCAAGCTGCTGCATCGCATTGCACCTACTAGGACAAGAGAGAAAAGGCTGCAGATTGCGCGAGGGGTTATCATATCTGTGCTTCTAGGCACTCACCTCACTGTGACACTAGCTGCATCGCTGTGTGCTGTAAGCAAAATCCCTGGACTGCTGCTACCTCGCTGCATTTCCCTTTTCTGTAGCGCCGGATCGCTGGTCCATCAATGAGCTTTCGCGCAGGGCAACACTCACCGTGATACGTCGCATTTTAGCTTACACTGTTCTACAGCTTTCTACGGAGCAACGGGATCCCGGGACAATCTCTGCGCCTCATCGTCCCGGAATTTACTACACACCCATCACTAAAGCCCGTGTGTTAATAATCCCATACGCAAGCGCTTGATATCACTATAACGCGCTGTAACCGCACTACCGCTCGCTATAGTAATCATGGCCGGTACTGTTTCGCCTCGGACCGACCTCCACCCCTCCTCCCCCGAAAGCAGCAGCGGAGTTGAGTCTCAGGACCGCCCTGCCTCGCTATCCTTGGCTAAGTCCGACGACTTATTTGACCGCCGCCCCAAGTCCTCGTCCGGCATTCATAATCTGTCCGTCAACGTCACCAAGGCCTCTCGATATGAAGTTGATTCGAACACACCATATACCGCTATCCCATCACTAGGTGGCTCTGGTGCCACGGGTTCTTCCGTTGCTTCTGTTGTTATCTCACCGGCAGATCCCCCGACTGTGGCGTCGCCCAGGACAGCCATTTTCTCGTCCACTGCTACGGCGGATTCCAGCCAGCAGCAACAACCGCAACAGCAGCGCGAAGTCTATCAAGGCGCCGCGTCGCATGAACTGGTTCCCCGCCAAACCATCCTGAAAGCGCTTGCATCTACAAATTCTGTGTCGCGTCCTAGGAAACCAGAGGCCCTTTCGTTCAACAACATGTTATTCCCTCAAAGTGGCAACGGCGGCTCCTCGTCCGCCGCCGCCAGCCCCCAGCAGCTCGTGGATGCGCTCCACGACCTAGCCAAGAAGCGATCTACTCCAACCACAGCAATCAGCAATTTACTGTCGCCATGTTTCTACCACCAGCGATTTGACGATGCTGTCGACATTGATAAGGTCCTTGAAGAGATCAAGAATGACGAGTCTATGTCGCACTCGCGCTTGGTCCAGACTGCGACAAGCGTCCGCGAAGTCTCCAAGCAGCTTCAACGGCGCCCCATCAAGCAAGCAGTGCGCAATGTCATGATTGTTACGAAGGCTCGGGATAATCAGCTTGTCTACCTCACACAAGAGCTGACCACATGGCTCTTACAAACTCCTCGGTACGGATCTGATGTCGGAGTCAACGTCTACGTGGATGCCAAGCTGCGCAACTCGAAGCGCTTTAACGCTGCAAGCATTGTCGCCGGAGATGCGCGATTTGAAACCATGCTTAAATACTGGACTCCCGATCTGTGCTGGAGCCAGCCTGAGAAATTCGACCTTGTCCTTACCCTTGGAGGCGACGGTACTGTCCTCTTCACCTCATGGCTCTTCCAGCGCGTTGTGCCTCCTGTCCTCTCGTTCAGCTTGGGCAGTCTTGGCTTCATGACGACCTTTGAATTTGAACACTACAAAAAGCACCTGAATCGAGTCATGGGCGATGATGGTATGAAGATTAATCTGCGCATGCGTTTCACTTGCACTGTATATAGAGAGGGGTCAAACGGCAACCCCATGGATGAGGGAGAGCAGTTCGAAGTCCTCAATGAGCTTGTCATTGATCGCGGCCCTTCTCCTTACGTTTCGAACCTTGAGCTCTATGGAGACGACGAGCTCCTGACTGTGGTCCAAGCTGATGGCTGCATATTCTCTACGCCAACCGGCTCGACGGCCTACTCTCTTTCTGCTGGTGGCTCCCTCGTCCACCCGGACATCCCCGCCATCCTCTTGACTCCCATCTGCCCCCACACGCTCTCTTTCCGACCCATGGTCCTCTCCGATACATTGGCGCTCCGCATTGCTGTGCCGCGCAACTCTCGAGCCACTGCCTACTGTGCTTTTGACGGCAAGGGCCGTGTTGAGCTTAGACAGGGCGACCACGTTACCATCACCGCCTCGCAGTATCCCTTCCCTACCGTCACTCGGACTGACACTGAGTGGTTCGACAGCGTCAGTCGTACACTGCGATGGAACGTCCGAGCTGCCGCTCAGAAGCCATTTGATGCAACTACAGTTTCGCCTTCCGGTGAAGAAGAAGATGATGACAGCTGGGACATCGACACTGACAGCGCGTACTACGCGAGCGAAGAGGGCAGCACTGCAGCCAGCCCTATAAGGAGGCAGATGAGCATGCTAGGCATATAATTCCTAAGAATAGGCACATGCCCTTTTTTTTTCTTCACATTTACACATGAGCGTGTCTTGTCGACTTTCATGTCGCTTTCTTGCGCCATTATTGGTCATTCTACACTTTCACTGAACACTTAGATGTAGATATGTTGGGAGTTTTTGGCGTTAGAATATGAATGGGGGCTCCCTCTCTGGATGCTGCCCCCCCTTGGGTGTCTTTTTATATTTTTATATATTATACAGTCTACAGCTTAGATTAGTAGATAGCTAGACACGACTTGAGCAACGATCTTGAGCAGCTTGAATGCAAAAAAAGCTACGAATATTTATTCGCACAAATTTTTGAATAGTAGATTCTAATAATTCCCTAAACATCTGACATTGGTGTTATGCAAACCATGTAGACGGAACAATTTCTGTTTCTTTTCCCACCAGTAGTAACAAATCCCGCCTGTCCATAATACGCCATTGAAAATGCTGTCCCTGGTCTGTTTGAATGGCAATCAGTACAAACCCAAGATATTCCAAAAAATAGTTTTTACCAATCCCAGCCCATAAACTTCCCAACACACAAAATAACACAAAGTCGCCTCCCAGTTGTCAGTATCTATCTATCCAGCAAACCATTCCAGTCTCTCTCCCAAAAGCCGGAGAGGAAAATAAAATGTAATAAATAGTAGGTTCCCCCACTGTCTCAAAGACAAAAGAGAAATGTCAAAATCGTCAAGGGGCGGAAGAGAAAAAGGAGGTCTCTCCCTGCCTTGTTACAAGAATTTTATAATAAATAAAAATTTCATGTCTTCGTAGAAAAACAAAGAAAAGTATTCAAAAAGAGTGTGTGCGCAGTCTTGGGCGTTGTTGGTTTTTTTTTCTCTTTCTTTTCATTTTGTTCTGTGCATTAATTACCTCCAGGCTCCCTGGCTCAGGGACAATAAGCCTGCGACACAGTCCATGTCGCCCTTTTTGCTGGGGCTGACCTCGCCACACATGAATCTGCTTACTTCATCGTCCCGCGTGGACTCTGCCTTCGCCTCTAGGTCTCGGAAGCCATGGATCCCTGTTTTCACGGGTGAACGAGCCTCGGACGGCGTAGTGTTAGAACGCATCAGGAATGCTGGGCTCTTTCGACCCTGCAGCACTCGACCGATGCGTCTGGCACTCTGCGATCTGATGGGGCTGCTAGGCGGCATCTGTCGACGGCCTTCTGCAGAGATTCCATCACGTCCGGGGCTCCAGTTCTCCTTGTCCGAGTCAGACGGGGAAACAAGCATGGAGACATTCATCTTTGCATGACAGGACTCTCGCAACTTCTCATCGCTAGCCCAGCAAGTCTCTAGCCGAGCAACACTAGAGCTGGTACGATTGAGCCTAGGTTTCTTGATTTGGCGAGAGCGCGAGAGCTTTGTCAGCGATGCATTGCGCTTAGCACTGCTGGGTTGCAAAATACTGCTGGTAGAACGGAGCAAGCTAATGGCAGCGATGGCAGAGCCGCTGGACTCGTGCTCGGCTTGAGCCGTGAGCTCATCTCGAGTTTCAGAATCCGCGCACAGTTCCCAAGCATGAACGTCACGGGAGCGGCCACGAACTAGGCGTGGTGGAAGTGAGTTGGTCAATGTTGAGATGGGAGGCAAAGTGACAGCAGGGAGCGCACTATGGCTACGCTGAAGGCTCCGCTGCCGATATTGGGATAGAGACGGCAGAGTAGATGAAGGTCTTGATGGGGTTTCACGGATCGGCGAGGATTCGTTGTTAGGCACCAACTCAGCCTTGCCTTCAAGAGAGAGGGAAAGACGCATATGCGACCGATATGCTCCAGATGTATTAGACGAGCAAGAGGAAGGGAAGAAGGGGTCGAATCTGATGTTGAGGATTAGCAAGATGAAGACGAAAACATACTCGAAGGCAGGACTTACTTGTAAGAGTTGTCACGGGAGAGAGGCGTGGAGTATGAATTGCCTAGGTTCCATCGATTTGCAAGATAGCCGACGGAGCTGGAGAAGGATTGAGAGAGATGATGGGCATCCTCCTGGGAGGATGGGAACATTTGCCGTTGCGGTGTTACGTGCGGCTGGCTGCTTGCAGAGAAGGGCTGAGAGGTGTACCGGGGTGCAGGCGTGGCGTGGATAGCCTCGCCAGCGTGGTGAGAGCGTACATGTAACGGGCTGGTGGGAAGATGAGGTGGTGATGTAGGAGCATGGTCGATGTGAGCTTGAGAAGGGTCGGAGACAAAGAAAGCCGACGGATCTAGCTCGACGACAATGCTGCGGGAGGTGATGGGGTCTGACGCGATGTTGTGCATACCGCTGAAGCGGAGAGCCGCCAGCTCCTGCGGTGACAGCGGACGGGATTTCCGCCTGTCATTCTGTCTTCGGTTCTGGAACCAGATCTAATTCGATAACGGCCATGTCAGTTTGTGTCTGTCTTTGGGGCATAAAAGGTTGCATAAGGTTTAATTGAATTAATCTGGAGACGCGTTGGGCCCCCTAGATCCCGGCACGGGGTCAAGGGCTGACGAGCCAAATTTTAAAGTGCATGACATACCTGAACTTCCTTTTCATTAAGTGAGACGCGGTTCACGATCTCGAGACGCGCCTGCTTATCGGGCTTGGGGTTGATGGAGTATGCTTCTTCGAGTATCATCTTGTCCTTGGTGCTATATTGGGTAAAAAACAACAATGTTAGCTACTTGTACAACAAACTTGTAATTGGGCCAATTGGAATCAGGCTCAAGCAGAGTATGATCGCCAATGGCCATCAGGCAGTATCAAAGTATCAAAATAGACATACGCAGTTCGCTTTCTCTTCCCCTTGGGGTGTTTATCTGTAGTGGGGGATGAGACGGCGGGGAGCGCGCTCTGGGACAGGCCAAGCATGGACTCTGAGGTTTGCACAGGCGACGCTGAGCTGACATGCCGCAAATGCTGGTGAAGCTCCTGCTGATGCTGGTGATCAAGCTCGGCCATGGTTACCGGCGGCGTGAGAGGGCTGTTGGACATGGCGGTGGGGAGTGTTGTTTTGTTGTTTCGCGGCGGGTTTGTTGATCTAAGAGGCGCCTAAAGGCATTACTCTCTCTTGTGTCTCCTGTCGAGATGAGCTTAGGAGCAGATGGAAGGGGATTAGGGGGAGAAGAAGGATTAAAGATCAAAAAAAGAAAACGAGAATTGGAGCCCAGTTGAGTCCAGGGGGAGAAGAAGAAGGAAGCGGGAGAAAATCAAAAGATGCCTGTATACGACGTGTAGCGAGGAAGGACGTGGTAAGGTACGGAGAGTGTTTGTGGACGTGCAGGAGGCGGTGGGAATTGGGTACATGAGCTCCAGTCGCATCGGCAAGGCGATTAGGTACAGTACAGTACATGGGGGGCCGGTACTGCTACTTGCCGTGGACAGCGCATAGTACAGCAGGTTACAGCACGCGCAGCACGCACCACAGGCGGTCCCCTGGCGCTCTGGAGCCCTGTGGCCCGGTGGCTCCCGGAAGGGGGGGCGTGGATGGCCGCAGGGGTGCTCTGCTCAAGTGGCCAAGGTCTCAGCGCGCGCCGGTATCAGTACTCGGGCCTCTGTAGCGGCAGGCTGGCTTCCAAGTCACCGTCCAAAACCACCCCTCTAGCTCCGTTTGCCTGTGAACATTGATTTCTTTTTTAGCAGCCAAAAAAAAAAAAAAAGCAATCGATCCGCGTCTTTCTGGCTCCATTCACGGCAAATCACGTCGCGCGCCTGGCACTGGCATGTCCCAATAGGGAAACATGTCAACACGCGTAGCACGTGCAAGGGGTCCAAAGGTCCATCACCCCAAAGTGCTCTTTTTCTTCGTCTCTTGCTTAATTTCTGTCATTCTTCATCTCTTCTTTTCTTCTTCTCTTTTTTTAGTTTTGTTTTTGTTCTGGCCATTCATACACCCCTGTTTGCAGCAATGCAGAGTACAGCTCTCTTTTCGGCAATGTAGAAAAAAAGAAGCAGAGAGAGCCGAGCCATGCTGCAGAAAAAGACCAGGATGCCTTGGCCAACGAACGCATGAGAGGCGTACACGATACCTTGCTTGCTGAGTGCTTGCATGGTCCCCGCTCAAGCGTTTTCCTGCCTTAGCCTTGGCTGCTTAGGGCGAGGTATATGCTGCCACCCAGCACTACTGTACTTTCAACTAGTAGTAGTAATACCTGTACGGGGTAGTATACGAGTATTGAGTCTGAACTGCTAGCGTCAGCCGTCTTTGTGTAGGTGCTTGTAGACTGTGCTAAAAAAAAAAAAAAAAAAACCGTTTGTTTACTTTTGACCGTATCGGGCTCACCGTAGTAAACAAAAACAGAAAGACGCAAAGCCTGTATACAGAGCAGCCAAGACGTTCTCCACAAATGCTCGATTTTATCCAACACAGGGTAGGTTGTATTATTCCTTGGATTAATATCGCTCTCTTACTTCGCTCACTCTCTTTCTGTCTCTTCTCGTCACTACGGAGTACTAGGCCTAGTCCTTCTATAATACAGAACCATCGTAACGTATCGTATCGTATCATATCATATCATACCGTCCAACACCGCTGTCGCCCAAATGGATACCGCATGCAAGCACTCCAACGTGTACTCGATAGCCCCGGGCACCCTTCTCTCTCGACTCAGGCCATTGCCTCTAGCTGCTGCTGCTACTGCTGCTGCATCCGCTTTACAAACACCAAAAGGCTCGCCTGGTGGATCGTCTTAGCGCCCAGCCCCCCTGTTTTAGAGCCGCCACGTTGTGCGTTGTAACATGTATGTGAATGTACGAGCACGCATTTATGGAGTTCTGATGTGATGTACAAGTACGAGCGCAAGAAGCATCCTTGGCATCCAGCATCCACCAAGACTTGGCCGTCTGTTCTGAGCACGAGTACTTGGTACGCTCCATATTATATTGCGTACGTACGAGTATGATCAATATACAGCCAGCCTTAACTGGGTCAAGGCAGTAGTCCTTTGTACCCAAAGATCCTTTCGTCCCTCTCTTTCTCGCCTCTCTTCTCCCTCTCGTCTTCCTCATTTTCTTGACCGCCTTCATCTACCTAAGGTAAGCTTTCTCCGTCCTTGCTACCACCTTACCGTGCATGGCGGTTACATACTAGTACATGCTGGTGGCCATTGGCCTATCACCTTCGAGCCGCTCCTCCAACCTCTTCAACGGCAAAGCAGACGTGCCCAATTGCTATGCGCTGGCCTCGGCAGATTCGCCCAGCCTAATCTATGTACGATTAATTGAATGCTTGTTTTGTTCCGCCTTTTTTGCCTTCTGCTCTATCAGTCTCTCTCTCTCTTCGGTCTCGCAAACACAACACAGCACACCCTCCCTTGTCCATCTCCACTCCGTCTCTTCCTCTCTCCGGACCATTGCATCGAGTCTGCCGTCTCCAGTTCTCCAGTCCCCAATTGCTATTCCTATTCCAATTCTAGCTTTCCACCCTAGCTATCGAAGCTTTACTTACCCGTAGTAACACAACACAACACAAACAAAGACAGTAGCTCCCATCTCACAACAGCCCTCCCCCAATGACTCCAAAATATGCACTTGCAAACTCAAACCTCCCATGTAAACCTGCTTCCCTTGTTTTTACTCCGTTTGCTATACTCCGTACACGCTTTCCCAATTCCATGTTACATGTAGTACGTGTCAAAGCCCGGCCACCTGCTTCCTACATGCGTCCTGCATCCCGCACGTCCGCCCCCCATCTTCTCCTCCCCAGCCACAGCATTTGGCCCTTCTCTTCACCGCAGTTGACGGGAAAACGACTAGCCAGCGCAGGCCAACGGGGAGAAGGAAATGACCTTGTCGTGCCCCATCCACGTATGCCCAACGTTGTTCGTCGAATTCTTCTTCGGGCCAATTTCTTTCTTCATCTCTCTCCGTCAGTGGTTTTGGGACTAGTTCTGCATATTGTACAGCACCTGCTCCATACCTACTTTTCTACAACATGCCTAGTAGACATATTACTTAAGGTACTCCGTAGTAAAGTTCGAAGTAGGCAGCATGTACATAGGCAGGGGGGAGAGGTGGTGCATGCTGAATCTTTGTTTGGGCTGGCCGTTGTTAGTCAGTATGGAGTATTACTGAGCACGGACGAGTCCACATATGAATGCGTTGTCCGGCATGCATTCCGTTAAGTCTAGAGGTCTCGCTGGTCTGGCGTTATACCAGACAGATTAGGCCCACGGTGGCAGTAGTCAATTACTGATACAACACAGCAACAGCTAGTCAAAACACCTGTTTCTTGCAGATTTGATATCTCTGCACAGGTGATACACGCTTTACACGTCCTAGTCTCATGCATTCTTTGCCTGGTGGGTGCGAGGGTGGCCAGTAAATGTAGGCTCTTACTACTGGGTGCCGGGTAGGTGTTAGTTCGTTCTATTGCATGTATGTTCCTGAACAGTAGCAGCAGTTCGTAGCCCTGTAGCTTGTTTTTACTTCACTCCTTGCTTGACATGTTGATACCGGGATCATTAAAATACTAAGAAAAGAAAAGAAAAAGAAGCAAAAATGGTTGAATGGTAATGTGGTATGAAATAGGTGTCTTTAATATGAAAAAAGTCTAGCTAGGTTAGGTTTTGCCGCAGCTCCCTGCGGCGACGCCTCAATAATCTACCCCCAACGAGGTACCAAGGGTATAGCCTTGCCCTCTCCGATCAAGCTCCTGTGAACCCGGAAATTTCCTTCCTTTATCATAAACGGTCATTCCAGCTGCCGATGGCCTAATCCCCAAGTAATCCGGGATGTCCCAGCATCATCAAACAAAACATTTTTTTCGCCGTAGTGCGAGTCGTTTACAGATCATCATCAGACAGTTCACCGGGAAGGGGCATGGCTGCGGCGTCGTCCATCTCCTTCTTGTACTGCGCCAGGAGAGCCTCGTCGACCTGGGCAGTGGGGGGAGCCAGGGCAGGGGCGGCAACGAACTCCTACATCAAAACATAGTCAGCATGTTGTCACGGTATTACACAATTTTTCCATGTAAATGATGGCACTAACCAGCTGAGGGTTGCCAACCAGCTTACGAGCCAGCCACAGGAAGGGCTTCTCGAAGTTGTAGTTGGACTTGGCGGAGATGTCGTAGTACTGAAGGTTCTTCTTTCGGTGGAAAGTGATAGTCTTGGCCTTGACCTTTCGCTCCTTGACGTCGACCTTGTTACCGCATAGAACAATGGGGATGTTCTCGCAAACGCGGACGAGATCACCTAAAAATCAACGTGTTAGAAACGCCACACGCGCCTTTGATGGAAAGGATGCAACATACGATGCCAGTTGGGGACGTTCTTGTAGGTGATGCGGGATGTCACATCGAACATGATGATACCGCACTGGCCGTTGATGTAGTAACCATCACGAAGGCCGCCGAACTTCTCCTGACCAGCAGTGTCCCACACGTCGAACTGGATCTGACCGTAGTTCTGGCAGCAATGTCAGTATATGGGCGCGGATACCGATTCGCGGCGGTGTGTTGAGACTCACGGTGGTGAAGCCAAGGGGGTGAACCTCGACACCGAGGGTGGCCATGTACTTCTTCTCAAATTCACCAGTCAAGTGTCGCTTGACGAAGGTGGTCTATTGCGTCAAAGGCTTCGTTAGCGGGGAGGTGGACGTCAAGGCTTGTATCGCCATAGGAAGGAAAAAAAATATCATCATTCGCCACGTCAGGCGGGAAGCGTCGCTTTCGATCCCGTTTGCACGCAGCGTCGATTGATAGCCAGAACCCAAGAATTAACACACCTTGCCGGTACCACCATCGCCGACAAGCACGAGCTTGAAGGTAGGAGTCTGTTGCTCAGCCATACTGAAAGGCTCGAGATGATTGCGACGAGCGTGTGGTGATGTAAACAGGCGGGGTCCTGCGAGATGGCGTTAGTCTGCTAGATTTCGAGTCTTGAATCAAAGTAACGGTTCGTTCTAGCATGTACGCTTCTAAAACGGCCAGCAGCTCACAGACACGGAGAACAGAGGAGAGCAAGTGGGAGAGAAAAAAAACAATAGGTCGGGCACATACCTTGTGGGTTTTTGGACGACGCGAGGGTGGTGTGGACGTCGAAAAGTTGCACCAGACAGTCTTTGACCTGAGTTCTTTTGAAGGCGGCGGGGAACTGGGACAAGGGGAGCAAGGCCTGCCTTGCCATCAAGCGAAAAATTCAGTCGCCAGGGGTGGGTTAATCGCACGTGACATCACCGCTATCGACACAAGCAAGACCTGCTGAGAGCCCCTCCCTGCCTTTTTTTTGGTTTTTTTTTCTGCCGTTCCGCTCCATAGCTCCAGCAGGGAGGCGAGAATGGCCGGCAGTAAAAGCTACTGCTGGGGTGCTTTGGCGTCGACCGCCTACCAGATTTGGGACCTGCGGATCCATCCATCTCTTCTGGCTTGTTCTCCGTACTTCGTAGCGCAAATCTCTTATGCTGCCCTGCAGCGCTGCTGCAAGTGCCTAGGAGGCGCTTCAGCACTGTCTCAGGGCCCAACGAATGTGCGGTGTACGATACGTACCTATCAAACTAGCACATGCGATGACTGACGCTGTTGCCAACCCCAATCATTCCATTGGAACAAGAGAGAGTCGAGCTCTTACTACCTACGGTAGTACCTACTTATGGATCACGCAGTCATCATGCTCTGCTAGTAATAGTCTATGCGACTTGTACTACGTGCTACTGCTAGGCAAGGCACAAGGTCTTTTGCTCTACAGCTGCTGAGGCAGTATAGAAGAGTTGGGAAACAAGGTTCTTAGTAGAAACACCTGTCTGATACTACTAGCATTTACTGATGATCCCAATCTGCGTATCTGATGCCATGCTTCGTACCTAAGCGGCAATAGTTCGCTATACTACCTCGTACTACTAGTAGTACTCCCTTTAACGATCCATCCATGTACCTTGCCTTACATGACTAACCATGATATCTTAGCCTTCTGCAAACCTGCACGGCAGCATGACGCACTGCTTTCTCCTACATACTTCTCCTTCTTGATGCTGCCACGGCTTTGTCAGCATCCTTATGGTGCCTAATCCAACCCATCTCAAATCTGCCGTATTGTTTTTCGACTGGTTACACCGTCACCTGTCCATGATGACGCTCGATAGGTGCCTAAACGCAAGGCAAGATGGGTAATGCGGTGATAATTCGTCAATAGCTGTTCAGCGTTAACAGAGTGGCCCAACTGCCTTCTGGCTGATTAAAATCCACGAGAACAACGCCACATCCCAATGAGAGGCTATAGAGGCAAGATGTGGCAGCCTAGCATCCCTCTTCCGCCCCAATCTTTCCTTGGAGTCAAGGTTAATCTCAGCTCCTGTCGGCGAGCAACTCCGTCGGGGCGAGATACTTTGATGAATACATTTCTCTGTTGATTATTGTTAGAATCGAGCAAGGGGGGGTCACGGGCTGCGTAAAGACATACTCCTTCATTACCCTGAACACACTCTGCCACCTTTTTAAGGCCATCGTGATTTGATCCGTTGACGTAGCCAAAGTTGCGGATCTCATCGCCAGCCTGTAAGCCCGCCAGCTGGGCTGGGCTGCCTGCCGCGACGGTGTTGATTTTTGCAAACGGCTCATCCAGTTGTTCGGGCTGAGAATCAGGTAAAATCCGTAGCTCATCTCCAGCCATACCTGGGGCTGCATCTCCGTCTTGGACGTTCGCAAAATGCTCGTGGAGATACTTTTCTATCACCGTCATGAGACTTTTGTAGTCATTACGTAGGCGGATGATGCGCGCTCTGGTTGTGCGAACTGTAGAATACGTGTTAGATATCCCTTCTCAACAATCGATATCCGAATTATATACTCTGAGCAATATCAAGATCCGCTCTAGGAAAGCCATCTCCAGTCAGCAACGGCGTTTGCATATCAACGCCATGCTAGCATCATATTAATTATCTGCTCAACTATTATCTTTATTGATGGTAAGGGGGTTGCTCCATACCGAATCAAGGACGCTTCCCAGAGCTTTTAATTCTGCCTCCAGATCATCCTTCTTCCGTTGGAGTTCCCCGAAGCTCTGGTTCCCTGTAGCGCCGTTCCTCTCACTGAAATTAGACGTCGGCCCTGAGGGCACAGTTGGTGCATGAAGAGTATCCATTCTAAGCGGCAATCCCATGCTCCAGCTGCAGCGTTGAAAACTGACCGGGGCTCAAAGAGAAGAAGACTGGATGTGATGGTTTAGATGCAGATTGCTCGCGAATTCTTTTAGAGCTTTGTCTAGGTAGGCGTCATCGCTAACAGCGAATATCTCGGGGGGCTCATTGCGGGGTCCAGGAACAGCAGAGGCCTACGCACTCGCTGAAGCTTTTGCAGCCTAGCCGCTGAAGCCTGAACCGTTGGAGCTTGCTTGGAAGGTCATTGAGTGCCGAAGCATTTCAAAGCTGCCGCTACCGGAAAATACATACGCGCCGCTCTGGATAAGCAGAGATAGGGAGTACTGCTGGGTAGCTCTCTGCTTAGTGCGCCTGGTGGGCTTCATGCCATCCCAGAAATGCCACTTGAGCTGGCCCGTGCTTATTCTTGATACGAAGTGCTCGTATCTTTTGGCACTTTTCAACTAAGAGCAGCACAGACGTCACTTTGCTAACCTTTTCTTTTATCCTTCCAGCTTCGCAGACGCGCTCAACATACAGCATTGTTATCGCGACGCAGGCTGCAATGGCATCAGCAGGAGATGCTCGGCTTATGAAGTCGACTAAATTCCCTACTGAATTTAGTCAAAAGGTTGACATGCAAAAGGTCAACCTGCAGGTCATAAAAAAGTTTGTCACCGGGCCCCAAGATGCCTTATCGTGGACTCCCGACTTTCCAGTGCTGACAGCAAATCTCACAGATGGATTGCCAACCGGATTTCCGAGATTCTGGGCAGTGAAGACGACGTCGTTATCGAGCTGTGCTTCAATTTGATTGACGGACCCAGACATGTAAGATTACCCTTTGCTCTTGTTTCAGCTTTCTACTACTGGCCAGCCATGTTGACTGTTTTGGTCGCTAGCCCGACATCAAATCGCTTCAGATACAGCTTACGGGATTTCTGGACAAGGAGACTGGACCATTCTGCAAGGAGCTATGGAAGTTGCTGTTAAGCGCTCAAGGCAATCCGCAGGGCGTCCCCAAAGAGCTATTAGAAGCCAAAAAACTTGAGCTGATGCAGGAAAAGGTTAGCACTTCACTAGAGGAATTTCCTATTCTTGCTATTATTAGAACTAACAATCAGCCTAGATGGAAGCAGATAGAGCTGCCGAGAATGCCAGAAAACGCCGCGAAGACTCTGACCGTCGTGACCGAGAAGTTACAGAAGTGAAAGACCGAGATCGTCGCGACCGAGCAAATGAGAGGGGTGGTCGACCAGGCCGTCGGGGCGACCGGGCTCCTGAGGGCCGCGGAAGAGGAGGTCATAGTTGGAATACAAATAGATCACGCTCTCCCGAACCTCGACAACGTGCTTCCGGAGATTCGTATCGGCGAGATAGCTATGTGCCTCAAAATCGCGGCGGCCGAGGGCGCGATCGTGGCTGGCAACGACGGCGAAGTCGCTCGCCATCTGAGTCAGCGTCTGCGCGATCACATTCTCGAAGTAGCAGTGCGTCTCGCAGCAACCGGGGCTCTAGGAGCCCTCCACGGCGTAAAGGCGGACCAGCCCGATATAGGGACTCAAGAAAGAGATCTAGGTCTCCTCGTGGAGACGCTTACCGACCAAGGCGGCAATCGCGTAACGGGAGAGACCGCCGCGATGCTCGACATCGACGCTCACATTCTTCCGAGCGTACTTCGCCTCCACCGAAACGAAGACGGCAGTCTACCTCTAGAAGCCGATCGGTCGAACGCAGAAGACGCCCCTCAGCTTCGCCATCCTCTCATTCACGGAGCTCCTCAGAAGCTCGCAGCCGCAGCCCTATCCGCCGCCGCAATCGATCCGCTGATAGCCTCCGATCGAATTCGCCTACAAAGCGCCGACAGGAACGCCAAAGAGGCGATGGCGCTAATGAATCGGATAATGATAACGGACGGCGCCGACGTAATAATCGGCGCCGCAAAGACAATGAAGCCTCAGCAAAGGGCAAGGAATCTGAAAAGCAGAGACACAATAGCTCTTCTGCGCCCTCGTCTCCGTCAAAGCTTGGCAAGTCAGCTGATATTTTGGAAGATGAATCGCGTGCCCCGAATCCTTAGCTGGACAGCTATCGACAAGTAGAGAGGTGGGTAAAGCTCCTGATCGAGGGGAGAAACAAGTGGTCAGCCTAATTCTTGGCTGACGTTGGTTGAATGATACGTGATGAAGCATAAGGCTCGCCACCCCGAATGCAACCGTGCTAGAGAGCTCTTGCAAGAGAGCTTAAGCAGATGAGAACCTTTGATACCGGCGCCCATATCACCAGCTGAGGCTAACTGCTGCTAAAGCGCTCGTCTCTAGTAAAAAGAAGAAGAAAATGGCACTCATCCCTGCCAGGCAATATGAAAGAGCCGAAAAGATCCTGGATAGAACTACGAAAGTAGACATTGGAATAAAAAGCGATGCTTGTTTGTAACTGCAATTGGACCGGTATTAATAGGTAGTAGCTCTCTACAGTCATTGCTCACAGCAAATATTTCAAAAAAGAGTTAGTAGAAGCTGAAATGAGCGCAACATACCAAGCGGTAATTTATCGTTAATGTAATTGCTCCATGTTATTCGCTGCTTTATTAATGGCTGCATCCTATTCATTACCTACTCTGTAAGGCTTAGTGGGGAGCTGGAAGCAAGTGGAGTATTAGAGCGTGGCATTTGCTGCGGCGTTTTAGCGCCTCTCAATTCCGCTACCAGTAATTAGTAGGCCTAGTACTTTTCCCATGACAACATCAAAAGTGTTCGAGGCGCAAACCCGATTCCATCCACAACTTGACGACGGCATCGCTGTGGCGTCGACGACCACCAGATACAGGAGCGCCGGCGCATGGCAGACAATAAGCAAACAAATACATCTCGACCCGGCGAGGCGCAACCAACCATGGCGGAGTACAAGAAGGCACAGGCGCGTGTGCGAGACTTGGTCGACCGACGGAGGCAGCTGGAACGACGCCTAGTAAGTTTGCCTAATTGTTTTTTTTGTGCTCTTTGTTTGTCAAGCTTATGGCGCTCAGTAAGGAGGCTAAACGATGATATCACTATAGGCGTCGATGGAAGAGAGCATCGCCCAGAAGGAATCCGCTTATCTCGACAGCACCCCTAGCGGCAACATCATCACTGGGTTTGACAACTATATGAAGGGCACGAGTGGCGCAGCTGCCCAACGACGCAAGACAGGCCCCGCGGAGCAGAACCGCGTGTTCTCGCGATCATCCATCTCATACCGACCGAACAATGGGGTAAGACTGCCGTCTAAATAAATCGTTTAGATACTAGCCTCCTTGTTCATTGACTAATTGGATGCTCTTGTCTAGGACTCTTCGACTCCTGGTTCAGTAGGATCAACTCCTGCGCCGACGCCGCTATCTACCTCTTATCGAGACAACGCATCGGCCAACCCTACGCCAACCTCTGCGGGTGGGAATAAAGCGAACAAACCCAAGAAGAGAGATACGGAAGATAGCGAGAATGATGCGCAGACCAACAAGAAGCGAACAAATTTTGGAGCATCGCGGAAGTGAAGGCCACTCATGGCCGTAACGACTGTGACTTTGGAGCGTTCAAGGGCTCCTTTAGCCTACATTTTGGGTCTCTCGGAAAGGGACCAACCAATACAATATGGGCGTTTTATAAGGATATGATAAGATCGGATAGGGGATATATTGCGTATGGCGTTTGGGGGTTTAAATATGTTGAGATGCTTAGGATTAATCACCATGCAAAGATGGGACGGAGGCAAGATGATAACAGGTAGACGTCGCCTTCATTTAATCGACATGTTCAAGGGCTCAGCATTTGCATAGCACCTGTATATTGAGATACTTTAAGCTAGTAGATCGCATTTATAGATCCATTATCAAAGCTGAAGTTTATTTCACTAATTAAAAACCAGCCTCAATTAGGAGGAGGGCCTGTTCCTTTTCTTAATTTAGAGGGGTTATTAAGGAAGGGAGCGAGCCTTTGGGGGATTAAAAATGCTGTGAATATGGCATTGCAATGGTGCATGAACACGCGCAAGCGGGCTTCCAATCACATCTCTTTTATAGCATTTTACCCCCTTAATACCAATCCCTATTCGTATATATACCTTCACAGACTGGAGATCTTGACTCTGATCTGACTGCCGTGATTGCCAATAACATGGGGAGTAAATGACTACGTTTTGACTTGCGTGACTCGAGAGGTTAAGCACACACAACCTTTTTCCTACAGAGCATAAGATACAATAATGATCCGAATTGTAAACAATAGATTTGTAAGTCGGCATCGATCATCGCAAAGACAGCCAGTGGACCACGTGGCAGGAACTTTTACACATAGTCAACCGTCTTAGCTCGCCGTATTACTATATTAAGATTATTATTATTCAGCCTATGGACTTTTGCAACTGCCATATCTGCTGTTATGTAAAATTTCAACTGCATACGTAAGATGCTAGGCAGACCATTCGCCTTGCTCGAGGCGTCTTCCTCTATAAAACACCGATTTATTACGTACTAGCAACTATGATACGTAGCGTCAGATATCACAACAACTAACCTCCACAATCTCAGGTCGTGATATGAAAATTCTTTCCCCATTAATAATTCATCCGGACACCCTTCTGGATGAAGACAAAGCAAAGCAGACTAAAAAAAGGTCCCATGGCAGTGGATTCGGGGCTGCTGGATCTAGCAGAATACGTTGATAGTGCGGGGTTGCGGATGAGGGGTCTTAGTGTCTTATGCCGGGGTTCCAGCCCATCGGGGTTCTCGCACGCTGTGATAGATAGATAACATTATTGCATTATCTAGGGCTGTTTTGGGCCTTTTCTTTTCTCTTCTGTCCCAATTCACAACACCAACATTGTGGTTGAGCAGCCCTTGATGATGACAATTCAGGCCGAAAAGTTTACCCCGGAGGTTCTCCTCTCGGCGCCACGGCGGTCGCCTGGCGTGCCCAATTCCACGGGCGAGCTTGTCTTATACACGGTGAGTGAAGAAGCCACTTTGTTATGAGTTCTATGGTACGGAGAAGAGAAATTCTCTCGCTGTTTGAACAGGCGATGCTCTGAATTGCTCTCTTAATCGCAAGAGGAATGCCGTATAGAACTTGAACTGGCTCACATTGGGCCTGAGGGAAACATGGTAGCTAAATGACATGGTTTCTTAGGTCTCGACGTACTCTTTCGACACCCACTCCAAAACTGCCCATATCCGAGTGCTCAACATAAAAGAGGGGACGTCGCATCTGGTTTCCGATGATTCCGCCGCGAGCGACCCTATCTGGATCAGCGAAAAGGAGATTGCCTTTGTCAAGAGCCTCGATAATGGCGCTTCGGCGCTGGTGGCCCAGCATGTTCTCGACGAAAATAAGTAAGCAAATTTCTTCATGGACCATTACGGTGGATGAAAACCTATTTCGTTAGAGAAGCTTACGTTCCATGTATAGGACGAATACCATTCACCGCTTCGCCGGGAGCATTTCTAGCGTAAAGGTCAAGTCTCTGTCAGCAGACAAAGTGGCCTTCTGCTGTGCGGCTCTGACGACTCCCGACGGGGAATTGTACAGCCCAGCTACAGAACCCAAGTCTCATACCTCGGCCAAGATTTATACGTCCCTGTTTGTGCGACACTGGGATTCCTGGGGCACCAAAAACAAGAACTCGCTTTGGTATGGTCAGCTGGAGAAGGTAGACGACAAATGGACGCTCGGAAACTCGGCCCTCACCAACTTGCTTGCGGGCACGCGGTTGAACTCTCCCGTGCCTCCTTTTGGAGGTGCCGGTGATTTTGATATCTCTTCGACCGGCATCGTATTCGTTGCCAAGGATCCCGATTTGAATCAAGCGAGAAACACCAAGACAGACGTTTACTTCGTTCCTCTGAGCTCTTTTTTGGATAAGCCGACTGTCCCCCAGATTGTCAAGACCGGAAGACTGCTTGGATACTCCAGCTCTCCCGTCTTCTCTAACGATGGCAAGCAAGTTGCTTTCCTGCGCATGAAATCTCAGAAATACGAGGCCGATAAGACGAGGCTTCTGCTGATCCCAGATGTGACTGATCTGAGCAATGTCCAGGAGTTTTATGAGACAAAGGACGACAAGGGTGGCTGGGATTTCAAGCCTGATTGGATCGTTTGGAGCCATGACAACAAGGAATTATACGTTGCGGCCGAGAAACACGCTCGAGTTGTCCTATGGAAGCTACCATCATCCCCATTGGAGGCCAAATCTCTTCCCACCCCTATTCACGAGGAAGGGTCTGTGGCCGAGGCAAGAGTTCTCGGAGGTAGCTCGTCACTGCTGATAACAACGAGATCGCGAGTCGAAAGTTCCAACTACTCGATACTGGACCCTGATACCAAGGCGGTCACAATTGTTTCTTCCACCTCCAAACAAGGCCGGACATTCTCGTTGAATAAGTCGCAATGCCAGGAGATTTGGTACGATGGTTCCAAGGGCTACCCTGTCCATGCCCTAGTGACTCTTCCTTCGACTTTCGACTCATCTAAGAAGTATCCCTTGGCTTTCCTGGTCCATGGTGGGCCACAGGGAGCTTGGGGAGATGATTGGAGTACTCGATGGAATCCTGCCATTTTCGCTGAGCAAGGCTATGTGGTTGTGAGCCCTAACCCGACTGGTAGCACGGGCTATGGTCAAGATCATACCGACGCCATCCAGAATAACTGGGGAGGTGATCCTTATGTGGATTTGGTCAAATGTTTCGAGTATCTCGAGAAGGAAGTGAGCTACATAGATACGACCAGAGCAGTCGCTCTTGGCGCTTCCTATGGCGGCTACATGATGAGTGAGTTTTACCCTCCTATGGATGTGAGATAGACACGCTAACTCGCATCAGACTGGATCCAGGGCCATGACCTTGGACGGAAGTTCAAAGCTCTGGTCTGTCACGACGGCGTATTTTCCACCCTTAACCAGTGGTCTACAGAAGAGCTGTTCTTCCCCGAGCACGACTTTGGTGGCACTCTCTGGGAAAGCCGGGAAAACTATGAGAAATGGGATCCTGCCAAGCATGTTGGAAACTGGGCCACACCGCAGCTGGTAAGCTGGAACTAAGTAAAATCATCTTCAAACGATCATCCGCTAACACGGTTAATTCACTCACAGGTCATTCACAACGAGCTCGATTACCGCTTGCCAATCTCGGAGGGACTGGCCATGTTCAATGTCCTTCAGGCCCGCGGCGTGCCTAGCAAGTTTGTCATGTTCCCCGACGAGCATCACGTAAGTTATGAATACGATATAATCATTCCTGGGAGACAATTTGGATACTAACAGGTGACCAGTGGGTGCTTAAGCCAGAGAACTCGTTGGTTTGGCACAGGGAGGTCCTGGATTGGATCAACAAGTACAGCGGAGTCGCTGAACAGAAGTAAAAAAATTCTCTCTCATTTTAGGGACATTCACCGTCGAGTTTGCGCATGTATTATAAGCTTGCAAACCATGTGAATGCTTTTGGAGGCCTTTGTTTTGGTTGATTTGCTGTAACTTGTGTTGGGCAAATTGCATAGTTGGATGGGAAAGTTTTCCTCTTTTGGATTTGATATTATATGCTCAAAAGGCGTAACAAAAAATGTTAATTTTTATAAGGACTTTCAGTTAAGCTACCTAGTCTGGCATACTTGTAATGGACCCTCTCAACTGCATCTATCATGAGGAGGTGTTTAATAGAGGTAGTCGTGAAAAGGACATACAGTGCGAAGTGCGCATTCCTTATAGACACTGTGGAATTCCTACTTACCTTTCAGACTCTGTGCTAATAATCTGAATCTCAATTCACACATAAGACGGGCTTCACTTCACGCAACTGCCCAACAGAACATAAATTTGCCTTCTAACCGCCACACCTAAGCTTTACTTTCTCTTAATACACCAAACAAGATCGCGCACCAACCCAATTAGAGGCGAACATGCGCTGTGCGAGCTATTCAGTACGGCAGAGTCCATGACGTCCAAGAAAGCATATGCGACAGCTTCGGAACAAATCTTGTAGCACCTCTCTTAGCAACTTCTACTACTTCACTTTCTTCCACCTCTCCCTCTACCTCTCCCTCTTCTGCTTCTACTCCTTCTCTATACAGACGCAGGCCTCAGGAATCTCCAACATCTCGCGATGGCCCGCCCACCCTCCATGTTCCACGCTTTTCTGCGACCCTCGATCCTGCAGGTCCTTCGCGCGACAGGCTACCACAGCACGCGCCCTGTGGTGCTCGACACACTGACAGATATCGCGGCACGATATTTGGCCCTTCTATGCGAAAAGACGGCGAGCAATGCGATGAACAACCACGGCGATGCGGGGGATTACGATATAGTGGACGTCAGAATGGCGCTGCAAGAGGTCGGAGCTCTGCTGCCGGAGAAGGCCGAGACCGAACAATTGTGGAAAGGAGAAGAGGATATGAGAGGAACGGAGGACTTTATACAGTGGTTTACGGGGACGCGCATGAAAGAGATGATGGAGATGGGAAGCGGAGATACGGAATCTGACGCTACCGACTATCTAGCAGGTAAGACGAAAAACAAAGCAAACGATGAAGAAATAACGAAAGGAGGGGAAAGGAACATCATCTTTTCCCAGCTTTTTATCCTGCAAACATCTGGTTAACACGCCGTGATTTCTATAGCCTTGAAAAAGAAGCACAGCAAGACCGGCGACGATGCGAAGTGGCAGGGCACCATCTTTGGCAAATACACAGACGGCAACGAGATCCTCGTCGAAGGCGGCCCTATAACTAGCATCAACGAGTGGATATCCCTAAGAGCCCCGGAATCACCCTCACCTCGAGAATCACAAGAAAAAGAAGAAGACGAGGGGGGAGAACAGCAGCAGCAACAGCAAAATGGAGACAAGCCTGAAACCGAAGAAATGAGAAGAGCTTCTAGTTCAGGCCTCAGCTCAGTGGGAGATAGATTGGGCGACGATGGCGTCGAGGACATGGATCTGACATAGGAGTCGAGACATGGTATCCTCGAAGTAGCAGCGCCGCCGGCTGAGTCTGTACGACATAGAAGGCACAAGAAGAAGAGACATCACCGTTCTCGAAGGGCGACCAGAACTAATTGGTGATTGGAATCGCCTTGGGGAAGTAAGGCTGAGATTTCCGACGTGAAAAAAGAGAGAACAAGGGGATTATTCTCTCCACAGGAGAAATTATAACTGGAGGTTTTTTTATTAGGCAGGAACAGGAGGGTGTTGAGAGTCAACTAGAGGCGGGAGAAAGAAAAAGAGACTGGCCAGACTGCTTTTTTCCCCTCTTCTCTTTTATTATTGCATAGCGTTGGAGTTCCGGAAAGTCAAGGGAGGAGAAGGCTGGTGGCGGATATTAATGGTTAGACAAATAGCTTTAATACGCAGCTAGCTTTATTTACCAGCTTGAAACAATCGAGGATGACGGACCATTCTATTGGTTTTTGGATTAATATCATCAAGTTCACTCAAGATTTAGACTCTTTTATATGTCAGAGATGCTCGTAATATGCTAATGGTACATTTTATCTGTGAGTGTCCATCTATCCTAGTAGCCCGTCTTTGGAGATGCTCCATCCAGTCATTCATCATATCTCTAATATACATTCTATACATTTCCGTTCATATACACCATCATCTCTCACAATTCACCTCCCATCAGCGCCCTTCTTGGGCCCCAACAACTCATACACTCCCATCTGCCTCGCCACCTCCACAAATATTTTCCTCTTCTCTTCCTCCTTGCCCTCCGCAGGCCAAAACTTCTTCTGCAGGAACGCATACAGCGCCTCGCCACGATTCTCGTCGCCTTCGAGGCTGGCCGCGTTAGAGTCCGCCCAGGCGAGCAGGTCCCGATCAATCTCCCGCTTGGCCTGCATCAGCTTGCCGCGCTGGGAGGGCGTGTCCCAGGAGAGCTTGGTAGTGCCGAGGACCATTTCCATGACGAGCGTCTCGGGCGGGAGGAATTGAAACGTCTCTTTGAATGCGGTTATGGCAACGAGGAAGCCTGCGTTGTCTTGGAGGCGACGGAAACTGTGGAGGATTTTGCGGGCTAGTTGTCCATCAATGCCGTCGGGCTGAAACACATCTCTGTGTTTGACGGTTTCTTTGAACATGGCTCGTGTGGCCTCGACCTCTTTTGTTTGTGTTTCGGAATCTATGATGTGATATCGACTCACCCCTAATGTCTTCCAGAGCGCACTGAAAGTGTATGGGTCAGGCACGACTTTACTGTTCTCTATAAGAGAATGATACAGAGCCAGTGCTTCTTTGGGTTGGCCCTCTTGAATAAGCGATTCGAGAAGTTGATTCATCATAAAGGCGTCAGGGCTAATCTTTGCCTCGCGGAAAGCATCCCATAAAGCCTCCAAGCGTCCATGGAGATTTCGTAGGCGGTAGTTTTCGGCAAGAAGAGAGAAGGTTTCAATAGTAGCCCGTGGCCAATCCATCGTCGTTGTATTAGGCGATGATGTGTCGTTGTTGCTGGAGACATCACTGTGGGATTGTCTGTGGGCGACAAATTCGAGCCTGGATTCAACCATCTGCCATGCCAAGGCATCGGCCTTCTCAAGATCATCAGCGCCGCCTGACCGCTGCCAAGCGCCAATAAGGCCATTAAGTTGTATCGGTGCCGCCTCAACGCCCTTTCCTCGCATGAACTCGACTACACTGAAAGCACCATTCAGGTCGCCAGCCCCAATTAGTCGCTTCAGCCACTTGCCCAAAAAGAATTTGTTGGCGATGACTGAAGGCAAGTGTTTCTGCTTTGTCATATCGATCCGGCCGTCGCTCATCATATCCACGAAAGCGTACAGGGCATTCTCAACTTGATGAGCAGTCAGGAAATATGAAATTACCTGGTCATAGTCTGAGAGCCTCATGCTCTTCCCTAAGAGTTCTCTCATCTGACGATAGGCAGTCCATGCCTTTTGTTTGCCCTCCTCAGTTCCTTGTTCACAACAAGTCCGAATCAGTGGAAGCAAGATACGCGGGCTCATATTACGGCCAAGGAGCTTATTTATTGCTCGTTCCGCTTGGGCCAAATCACCAACACGGCAATACATCCTTGCGCCAAGTTCCCAAAAGTCTTTGAATGTCTCCGAGGTTTCAGTTCCAAGTGTGCTCATACATCGCCTCCAGTTCTCAATGGCTTTGGACTCCCATCCGTCGACAAAGACGGCTTCAATAGCTAGGATTTGTTGTGTGGGCTCAAAGGTAGCTCTGGCATCGCTCATATCCCTAGCCAGAGCGGCTATTCGTGACAACCTGTTGGAGCCGTCTTTTGCACTTGAGAATGCTCTCCAGAGGACCTGCCACAAAGCTGGTGGAACATCGCTCCAGTTTTGAGCCAGAGCCAATCTCGTCGAATGGTACGCCTTGTATAGAGACTGTACTGCCTTTTGTTTCAAGCCTGATTCCTTCTCCGCAAGAATGAAGCGTGTGATTATGGAGTTGAATTTGGTTATTTTTCGGCGCCGATTCGTCGTCATCTCATGGGGGTTTATGAAGACTCGTGGTATTGAATCTCGAGATCCTCCAGATGGTATATCCTCCTCTAACGATAGTTCTGGTACATCCCCGACGAGCTGCTCCAATACTCCTCTAGGAAGATCCGTGCTAGCTGCTTTTATTTCGACGTCGACCGACCGTGCATAATCTTCCAGTTTTGTTATGAGTTTCTCAACGTCGTCTGCGGAGTTGACATTGCCCCAGTCTCCGCCCATCTCTTTCAGAACCTCTCCAAAGGCATCTCTCTCTTCTTGATTTCGAAGCCCTTTCCCCAAGTTGAAGAGATTATCTCGCAATTCGGCAGCATCGGTCCCATCCAAAGATTCCTCAAAGGCTTGTTCACTAGACAATTCTTTCCGCTGTTGATCACCCTGTTCGAAAAACCGAACGGAAAAGTCATCTCCATTGCTCTGTTTCTTCTCTGGATTCTGCAATTTCTTCAGGCCCTCCAAATAGTGAGCCAGTTCAGCTTTTGTCGGTTGGCGCGTTAAGTCTTCATCGGGTCGTGGCCGGGGTCGTAGTCTTGCCTTGCTCACGGTTTGAGAGGCTTGAGAGCTGTATGAAGCAGCCCACCACACCTGTGCCGGCTGCTTTGCGCGGCCAGCCAGACATGAGCGGCAGACGATGTCATTTCGACATCTAAGGTCGCGTAGTATCGGTCGACATGACATACTTTGAAGAATCCAATAGAGCGTAGTGCATCCAGCACTCGCTCGTTTGAGCGCTTGGAACTTTTTTTTTTCAGTAGATGGTCAAGATTCTTGCGATTGCCATGCCAAAGGTGGGTTTGATTCCCACCAAGTTGTTATCGATAAGAACATATTCGTTCGAAAAAGGTACCTAGGTACCTCTCAACAACGCCCCTCCAATGAACATGCTAACCTGGACTATCTTTCGAATTAGAGATTGGATTTTCCACTTACACCTTCATATTGTCATTCTCTTGTCATCTATTTCATTGTTTACGGTTTCGAGTTTAGTAAACTGAAGACGAGGTGTCATACTAATCATCTCTTGCAATATTAACATGATTAAACTACTAGGTAGATGGCCGTTTTTTATTAGGTGATAAGCATACTACATCATGGGCTATTAACCATGCGACTCAGAATTTACTCGTGGCATAGAATTACTGATCTCACTTGTATAGCCTTTTTACAGCGGCTATATTGGGTTCAGTAGCGTTGCATTAGCGACTTTCTGCATAGGTACAATGGCTCTAGCACAATCAAGGGCGTCACTATCTCGCAGCATGGCGCGGTGCCCTCTTGTTTAACGGTATTTATTATCTTTACACTGAGCTCATTCTGTTTGCCGGCCTAACTCCGCGGCTATCTTAATGAAATTCCGATACGAAAGGCATCATGAGGGGTAGGGTAAATGCAACCAAAACATTGAGGGTAACTCCTCTGTCGCGAAAGACACAACTTGAATAGTATATAGGTATTTGTTACAGATTATTTGGCATTCCTTCCGAAGGTACTGATCGCGATACACAGTTAGACGAGAGAGGTAGACTTAACGATCGGAGGCTCGGATGAACTAACTTATGAAAGAACTGGCCGAATATGCCCTGCTTAGATTGTTGGTCGGACATACTCTGACGCCGGGCGCTATTGTTGGCGTTTTGACGATGCTGAGAGAGACCTTCAAACGCGGGCATGAAGCCGGAGCTCTAGACAATTACTACTGTCAGCAGGTGTGTTCGGTGGGGTTCAGGTGAGCGGGGTGAGAGAGAGACGCACTCGACGGCGGGCACCCTGGTTTGGTGGGTTTTGGTTCTGCTCGGGATTGTTCATGATGGCTGGCTATATAGATGCCAATGGTTGCGATTGAACAAAGTTTCAGATTTCAATAGGGTGAGCTTTGATGAGATGAAATGATTTAGGCAGTGATGGAGAATAGAAAGGGAGACGAGAGAAGGGGAGGGGAAGCTCCTTATGTAGCTCCATGAGCGAAGGGAACGAAAGCAGCCCAGCCAGGACAAGCTTTCTGACCATTTGCCGGATGGCCAATGACGCCAGCCAATGACAATATCGGCTTGCCACACCAGAATGACACAAACACCGTCGAGTCCTCGATTGACATGCCATATGTCGACTTGTGGCTGGAGTTCTCGATCGGCGCTAATATGGTATTTACAATGCATGTATGTATGTACAGACAGACAGAGCAGGCTCTGGCCATTTTGCAAGCTAAGAAGAGGGCGATCGATGCCCAAATTAAGCTGCGACTGATCCGGAGATCGAGGGGAGCGCTTGGATAAGCCACGATAAATGGTTCGATATTGTTTACAAATGCGCACGAGACCTTGCCGGCAGCTGCATGTCCTCTAGCAGTACAGCGTACCTATGGCCGGGCAGTCTGGAGTTATGCATGGCTACCTATGTAGCATGTACAATAGTATTAGACCCCAAATCCTTCAAGATTAAGAGCCGCTGTCTAAGGCAATTGTGCCGATGTGTTATCATAATCATAGGATAGCCAGGGTGTGGATTGTACTGGCACAACGAAGCTGCATCAACAACAGCAATACCATTGTAGGCCTAATCGAACCCTGCTTCAGCACCTCATTCCCCCTGCCAATCTCCTCTTCTGTGGCGTTTGATGCCATAGCGTCATCATTCTGTGACGTCGAGGCTGCCAGACCGGGCGCTGCACAAAGTCCACCTACAACTGGCGTGCTATCAATTGTGGTGGTTGATGTACATGTACCGGTCGGCATGGAGCTGCGTGGGGCAGAATGAGACCCTGTTTTGCGGGGAAAGGCCCGCTATCCGCCGCGGAGTACGTACCGAGAGCCCCGCGAAGCTGGCAGCCGGATTTAGTGTTGATCCTGAGAGCGTCTCGATAAGCCACTAAGAGGCCCCTGGTCCTAGCCCAAACGCAGGCCAAGTACTTGTACCGAGTAGGCAACGAATAGCTGTCTATGACTCCACCATCGAGCTGCTCAATGGACGTGACCATCACACCTTGTTTGCAATCTTCTAGCTAGATACGCTACTTGGCAACCTTCCAGCTCTCCACAAATCCGGTGACGAAAATAAAGACTGCATATTCTCCGAGCCCAAGTCGTCTTTGGGCCTGCTTCGATGCAGAGCAAGCCCCTCTGTCGAGCCGGATGATGATAGGCGACTATGAACAATGATGCCGCGCCTAGCTCCTCCGCGCGGATTCCCGACCGGCTCTCACCACCTGGCATCGGAGCCAACGCCGATGCCGACGACGCAGTGGCAGATGTCCGTGACCGTCCCGAGTCGCGGCAGCGCTCGAGGTCTCGCAACGGCCGGCAGCGCAGGAGGAGGAGGAGCAAGAAGAAGCAGAATCCGGGGCTAGCCAAGAAGCTCGCTTTTCTTACGCACCTGCTTAGGACTCTCGACCTGGTCTTTTTTGCCGAGCTGAGCTCTTTGTATTACATGGAGTGCGTTGATATATCCTCTCCCTTTCCCTCTCTTTCCAGCTCTCTTCCTCCTCTCTCTCTCTTCATATGTTTCCACACCATTCTTCTAGAAAGAACCCGCAGACTAACAAGCTCCTTGTGATACAGATGCTCCATGTTTCGATTTTTCTTGCGCGCCGGACCCCAATACATGTATCTCACTCCAAAAGAAGAATCGTTCGCCCTTCTCATGCCGGCTACCCATCTACACGTCTTTATGATAGTACTGCCCAATCTGTTGTGCATAGCATTGCATCTCTTTGCTTCACTTCCTACAGGCCCCGATTATCATCGAGGATATCAACATGGCGGGATGATTATCGATTTCATCGGGCAAATGCCCGCGGCCCATAGAGTATATTATCTACTGGCTGACCTGTTTATTCTATTTATCCAATCTCTGATGCTTTCAATACACAATCAACGAGAGGGTTTACGAGTGGCGCTTAAGACATTCCGCCCACTTGTTTCCGATCGCATTCTGGAACCTATCGCTGGTCGTTCTCCAGAAGACCTGGATGCAGAGGAGCGAGGGGTTTCTCGACACGTGCCGGGTATGATGGCCAACGAGACGGATGAGATTGAGCTGCAGCAGCTTGATAGGCCGGGGGATGGCGAGGGAGCAGAAGAACGCTACGAGCAATCTGGAGCTGCTGCTAGGGACAACCCCAATGACGAGCCACCGAGAACGCATTTATCCGACATTATGAGTTCAGGAAATGCCGTGCTTAACGAATATCACATAATTCATACAATGAAGACTGCTGTGTTGAAGACTGGGGGCTCAACTGCGTTGTCTCTCCAATCTATTGGCTATCGGGCAACCATGGCGAGAATACAGACTCGACGTCGGGGTGCTACTCTTCAGAATCGAATAACCCGCCCTAACAGCTAGGGTGTGCATGTACATATATATATATGAAACGGCAATTCAACTTTTATCAAAAACAAAAGCCTCTGCAGACTTTTTTCTATTTCGCTGTGATTTTCGCCAAAGGAAGACAAGGGGACATCTTCTCCTACTGATTAATTACTACCTGTCTAGGCGACTTTCCTTCCTACATTACCGACGCCAGTGCCCTTGACAGAAATGACAATATCCCCACTATCGTCTTCGTCAACGTCCCGTAGCCCCCAGCTACTTGCGCCAAATGTTTTCAGGTCTCTTGCGAGCTCAACCAGTTCCTCCGTACCAAGAATATCTCTGCCAATTCTTAATCGGCCAACATCTTCGGAGCCCATAGCCATCAGAGTAAGCACAGAACCTGCTGACACAGGGGTCACGCAGCCTCCCTTTGCAATTGTCTCTAGCAGCTGGTAGGCACATCTTTTTCCAATATCTTCGGGAACCTCTCCGCCTGAAGGTAGCACGACTACGTCTGCAGAGTATATTACTCCCACGGAGCTTGACTCTGCAACGAGACTCAGGCCGTAGCCTATGCCCAGTCTCCGCTTGCTGCCTGCCTTGTCCCCTGTGGGCACTAGTGGTGCTTGGTCGTATTGTGCTGCGATGTGGATGTCCGTGACGAATGGGTTTAGAATCTCACGCGCAGAATGTATCATGCGTGCGTTGTTTGAAGCAGAAACGCCGGTGCAGTATGCCACTCCACGTATCTTCCTCACTCGGCCGGGACTACGATGCAGATGCAGCGTCTTGGGCAGGCGAACTTGACTCGCGAAACGAAGCTCGACGATGCCACCACCACCTTTGCCTCCGGGACCTGCACAGGAGCGCTGCAGAACTCGCAGCTCGATTCTTGCGGGGGGGATGCCGAAGAGGCCGAAGAGAGGGAGGATGGCGGTACGGAACGTGTCGACCGAGACGTCGCCCGTTTCGGTGGAGGATGTGATGACGCCGGGGCCGGAAAAGCGCACGTTCATGTGTGCCTTGGAGAAGGGTGCCAACAGACACAGCGGGAGCAGGAAGTAGGAGATGCCTCTCGTGCAGCTGACAGGTATGCTGTGCTCAATGACGTCTCCTTCTGCGGCGCCCAGCCCGGCGATTGTTCCCGTGATGAGGCCCGGGTGGTATGTGATGGTGGTACCACTGTAGGAGATCTGCATGGAGCTGCCGTTCGTGACGGCCTCGAGGAGCCTCAAGAAGGAGATCTCATGAGGGGCGAGACCTGGGTTCGTAGGCGAGGAGCTTCGGATCTTGGATATGTGGATGGGACGGCCGGTGAGGGTCGCAATGGTGAGGCGCCGGGTGAAGGACCGGTGGCCGGTGAATCGGAGGTATTCAGGCTGAGAGCCCGACATTTTTGCTGTCGCTTCGCTTTTTGACTGCTGGTTGAGAATTGAAACGACTTCTTTTATTTTTGGTATGCTCCTTTGTTTGGAGGAGGAGGGGGGAAAAGATCTGGGATATATTGTGTCTTTCGTCGCAAGTTTTTTGGCATTTGCATGGGCGAGAGGAAAATTATTGTTTTCTGCCGGTTGATTGGTTTTCTGCGGCTTGGAAGGGTAGGCGGTGGGCGAATTTAGGTTAGCGTGAAATTCGCCCACCATGCGCTTTGTACTTTCAACCGCCAAGTGTAACAGGCGAGTGTTAGTGTGGTAGCATCATTTCAAGGGCTAAGAAGTAGGAACAATATGGAATATATATATATATAAAATTGATATTGCATACATATTAGCACGATCATTTACGATCGCTCAAAGCCATATCCAAGCTACACTACAACTTTTGATACGGTTAGCACTTCTCAATTGACTCAGGAATCGCCATGCTCGTACTTCATATGCTAGTTCAAGCCTTAATGCTAATTTTCAGCAATAAATATCAAAAGCTACATGCAAAATCTCCGACCAATGGCTCTCCATCCGTATGTACAACGCCAACAATGCTCTATTAGCAAAAATCAGACACGTCTCTAGTCTAAACCTTTGTAACAAAATTCCGATCAAAGCCTTTTGAGCAGTCGAGAATAAATTGTAAAGACTTTTCATCAAATCAACGCCACGCTTGAGATTTTTATTTATTATGCCTTCATCATGAAGATCTAAGATGTGGATTAGCAAATTATATATGAATACAAAGAAGAAAAAGAAGGTGTAAATTACCTGGTTTAATGCTTGGGCATCCATGAATGCAGCTCTCTTCTGAGCAATGAAGCGAGATCTGACAAAGTTGCGGTTAGGTGTAGGCGTTGATGTGCCTGTACTTATAGGAGTAGCTGTTCCAGAACGTGATTCCAGGGCAGATGAAGTTTGAGGGGCTGCGTCAGGCATCTCTACGTCAGATGTGTCCGCATCCTTCCTTTTTCGTTTCTTCTTATCCTTGTCCTTCTTCTCCCTCTTCTCTCTCTTTTCTTTCTTGTCCTTCTTAGAGCTCTTAATCTTTTCCGGGCCACTGTTGGATGTCGATGGAGTATCGTCTGATTCCGCAACATCTTCACTGGCTTCTTTCTCAACTAGAGCTTTGTCTTTCTTCGACTTCTTCTTTTCTTTCTTTTCTTTCTTCTCCTTCTTCTCCTTCTTCTTCTCCCTCTTCCTGGCCTTTTCAGAGTCGCTGGATTCGGTTGAATCAGACTTCGCCATCTTCTTGGCCTTTCGCTCTTCCTTTCTTTGCTTTTTCTTCTTCTTTTCATCCTCGTCATCTGCCGACGGCTCCTCTTCGTCCTTAAGAGATTCAGCCTTTCTCTTCTTGGATTTTTCTTTCTTTGACTCCTTAGCAGGCGCGGGTATCTTTTCGTCTGCTCCTGTAGAACTCTCTGATTCATCCGAGCTGTCCTCTGACTCGTCGTTCGCCTCCTGTATGGCATCGCCGACCAACAAGCCTCCTCGCACAAATCTCATTGGGCCCCATTTCTGCTCCACGTATTGGTGCATCTTAGCCTCCAATCTGGCTTGTTTCTTTTCTTCCACCTCAACTTCGGACTTTCCGTTTAGACGGCTTAATAGATCGGAGAAGACGTCGAGACCGGTGACTTCATCCTCCTTCGATTTGTTGTAACCGAGACCCTTCATATCATCTTTGAGTGAGACTCGAATATACGACGCATTCGCAGCGGTGTGGAATTCAGCGTGTGCTGAATCTTTGGCTCCTAAGAACTGACCGGGTTCCCAGCCTTGTGATCTCAGCATCTTCTGACCGAAAGTGGTAGTGTCGCGAGTCCATCTTGTGTTGTTGGGATCGTGCTGGATTTTCCGGCGCCTGCATTGAGATTAGTGTCTGCTTTTAGCGATAACTTCACTTATAAATGACTTACGTCCTTGACTCAGCGAGCAGCCCCATCGCGTTGATGTTGGAGAGCTGGCAACTCTGTTGATTTTTCTGTATGTATGATTCTGCACTCAAGTTTGACCTCGAAACCGATTGCGAAGATTGAGCGGGCAAAAAATAAATAAAGCGGGGTTGCTGTCCTTATCGCATATTGTAATTGGATAGAGAAACTGAACCTGACTTGGCCAATATAGGATTAGAGGAAGAACGTTAGAAGCGGCAAGGCCCCTGTAAATCCTCGCTAATGCCTGGAGCGTTTCTACTGGACAGAGCAATCCCTCTTTTACATTTATGAATGGATTTAACATTCGGCAAGATGACGCCTAAATGCTTCTTTTCACTGTGATTGCTTATGTATCACCTCTTTATAGAGAATTCCAATGACAAATTTATCGTCATTATTATAGAGTATTTACTTCCTGATGAGAGGTATCTCTGGGCTAGATGGAACGCTATAGCGAAGCTGTGCATAACATCTTCAACACTGGCATCTCTCATACATCTACATGTTGCTCATTTCAATTGTGCCATCTCGTACCATCTCTTATAATAGTACGTTTCTTTTCTTTCTCAAAATATTAGTTACAGTTTGCCAAAATAGGCCGGTGATTTTGTTAACACCTCGTGGCAAATTTGACGCTAAAATTACATGATATGGATGCAACACCTGGAAGGCGGCTCTGCCTCATTGCAGCTTTGGCATGTTACTCTTAGGATTCCAATAATGACAGAAATACATGTAGGTATCACTAATCCACAAATATTACTCTGCATGATTAGCTTTCTCTCAACCTATGAAACTTTTGATGAATATCAAGGCGGAACCCCTGTGGGGAGATATGTCACTGAGGTGGGCAGGATCAACAGCATTTTCAGGACGAGCAAAGAGGCTGAAATGATAAGTAAACGGGTTTACGGCAGGCATACGTAATGATTGACATCATTAAACCTGGTTGAAGGAGCTCAATATCTGACTACCTGACTCTCGTGACAACGTAGCTCGTAGTATTTGATTTTCAGCTGAGGCAAATACGCACTTGATTCAGCCCGCCGGCTAACATGGACGCAAGTTGCTCCGAGATTTTACGCTTACACGGCTGTGAGAGATCCCTTACAAGAGTCAGGCAGTGATGCTTTATACATGCTAAACTGCCGCTGCGTATTTCGTACGCGTATCTCCTCGGCAGTCCTTCAAGGGGGGGTCGCCATTCAGGCCGATCCCGCACAAGACGATGCTCAGAGCGTACTAGTAAAATGCACTCTATATACAGCACCTACTATATTTATATAGGTAGTGTGGAGTAGTCTTATTAGTGGTGCCGTGTTCAGCTGTTAAGCAAATAGGAAAAGGAGGATCCTCATCATGCGTCTTAAATTCTCTTGGCTTATCTTGCATCTGCTGTAGCTCGACGCCCTTTTTTTCTGGGGTTCGCACGGCATGCGTCAAAGGCGCGATTTCATAGGAGCGTTTGTCAACGCCAATCTCTTAGCGTCCCGACAAGGGAGCAAGAGGCTCATGGGCTGCATTTGTTCACGCGCCCTGTTTTCCCAGCAAAGAAAACAGCCATCGATTCATTTCCGACCCGCTTGCAAAGCCAAGTGTCGTCCACTGGGCTTCGCATGCCGGGCCGTGTGGCACTGGGGTTGGTCCAGAAAGCTTCGCCGTTTTGTTGACTTGTAGTTTTAGGGTGACGAGCCAACAAGCGAGGCGATGCCAAGCCGAGATTAGGTGTGGAGCCTAGGACTGAACGATCTCCAAGACGACGAAGTGGGAAAAGTTGGTTGGATGTGAACAAAATTTATGAATTTGCAATTAGATGGCTGTGGACTTAATGAATGCTGGAGAAGCACAGTTATGAGAGGTATCACCTTAACGTAGCATGCGTGACATACCTGACCGCTGATAGGAGAAATCAGCCGTTTTTGATGCTTATTAGTGCGTTCCCACTCTGGATGTAAGTGCTGTCCCATGTTGAGCATTATCATACAGTTGTCACATTCATTTTTTTTTAAACTATCTATAACCTATCAACTATGATCATACAGCTATCTTAGGTGAAGGAACCTCCTAATTGTTAAGTGGTGTTATTCGAATCTCAGTACATTATATAAGTCTCCAAAGCCACTAACACACCAAGATACTGATGTATCATCCCACGTCATAGCACAGATCTAACGGTCTTTAATCGTAAAGAATGCCTGTCTTGCACTTTATATACCGAAATTAGTCCATTCTTTCCGAGACAGGAATACCTAGACTGTACGTACATGCATGTACCCCGTAAGTGCAGTACAGTTCCCACTTTGTTTTGGTGTGGATAGCCATGATAATAGTGGCGCGGCTTCTAGTCTGTGGGTAAGTGACCATGTTTGCTTCTAAGCTCTGGAGTAGCAATGCGGGATTTGTACATGTTTGGACATCTCTTGAGGGCCATTCGAAATGTGTCAATGTAAATCCCTTATCGTAGGAGGCTGTGTACCTCCAACTACACTTCTAGTCTCTCTCCATAGGCGAATGACTCGCATAGAGAAGCCCTCTCAGATACAGAACGTACTTGCTTAATACGACATAATCCAATTACGGGAGAAATGAAGTAGAGACATTCTCAATGACCTATACCGCGATGTCTCTACCAAAAAGAGCTTAGCAAATGCATCAGCTACTGCAAACCACTCGGTACATGGTTAAGTGCATGGTTAACTTAGTACTAAATAGGCAAGCTGCGATCATGAGCGCATGCAAGAGGGTCCGGGGTCTTCATGGGGAGCAACATCTCAGCGAATCTGATTGCTCCTTTGCATACGCGTGTTCGTAGACCGTAACTAGCTCCCATCATACGCTACGTTTTATACCCACTAGTGACTGATCGTGGATTAAGGAAAAGAAACCATCACTACAAAGGCATACATGCCAATGTAGCTTGTAGTGATGGAAGAAAGACTGCCCCTATCCTTTTTTATTACTTCTCATACTCGTGTCGTGGATCCATGTTAGTATGTATCTCATAATAAGAGACCATGACTTGAGTGTGGATCCTCTTGCTCGAGCCACAGATCCAGACTCTTGTCTATCTATGGCTTTCAGCTGACTGTGACCAGAGCTGTAGTCCCTGCTTTGTTTCTTTCATCCGCTGCTTCTTTTCTTTCAGCTTTCCCGTCTCCCTTCATATCTCTTTTTGATTCTTTTCTCCATCCTTTAAACTCGGTATTTACAACCGCCTCCTAGCTGAGTGTTGCCATTTTGAAGGCTTCCGCTCTCCGTGGCAATCTTTTTGGCTTCTGCCATCACATCAGCCTCAGACTTCTTTGGGCTGATAGTCAAGTGCATAAACGATGGGCTTTCTAACCTGGTGCTCGCGCTGCGCAGGCGGCCTGAGTATGTTGGCAGTTCTCGGTCTCTCCTATTGGGTTATATCCCGAGAATCGTTGCTTGAAAGACACGGCTTCATGTACAAGGGAGCAAATACCAAAGACGCCACTTACTCTTCAAACACTACCACTATCGGTGCTGGTATATGGACCTTCATCTTTGCCTACTATTGTCTCTTAATTCACCTTCTAGTTGTCATGTTCCCTCTTCGAGCCTGTTGGTCCATTTGGAGCATTACGAAGTCTCTTAAACGATCTGCGCAAAGCAAAGCTATCGAAGACTACAAAAACCCTGGTCTTCGTCGCCATAGCTCTTCATCCTCGGTGTATAGCTCAGAGACGTTAGCTTCTAGCAATAGCAATGGTATTTCCTCAACGGCCAGCGAGTTTAGCGACTCCGAGCCCGAGATTTTCGTCGAAGGCAAAGATATTCTTCAAGATCCCGTCATTCACTCCATCGTCATTCCTAATTACAAAGAAGAGGTAGACACCCTCAGGGAGACCCTGGATGTCTTAGCCTCTCACCCCCAAGCCCAAAGCTGTTACGATGTAAGTTGGAAAAGAACACCTGAAAACCCCCTTGTCGCTCTGCACGTGGAGTCGTTGCGCGACATGATTAGCGTGGAATAGATGCTAATTGGTCATGCGCTGCATCAAGGTCTACCTAGGCATGGAGCTACGAGAGGCTGGCGGCGAATCAAAGGCCCTGAGCCTTATCCAGCACTTTATCAAAAAGTTTCGATCTATCGATTATACGCTGCATCCAGGAGATATTCCCGGCGAAGCTGCCGGGAAGGGCAGCAACTTGGCCTGGGCGGCCCGTAAGCTCAGCTCCAAGTATACAATGTCGGCTCGCAAGAACGTCATTGTCACCGGTATCGACGGTACGTTTTGCTACTCATAATGAGATGTGTTTCCATATTTCCATTGCCATCACTGCTGTTGCCACTGTCATTGTTGAAATTGCCATAGAATTCACCAGGACGCGATGTGCTGACTATGTACTTGTAGCTGATAGCCACCTCTCATCGCGATACTTTGCTCAAATCTCCAACATGCACATGATCCACCCAGAGACATCTTCTACCACTTTGTATGCTGCTCCAATAATTTTTGACCGCAATGCCCACAGCGTCCCTGCTTCTGTCCGCGTCGCCGATGTTCTCTGGTGCGCTGCTGGAATGTCTGGTCTATACCGCGGCTCTGTCATTGCCCCTCCTACATCTGTATACTCCTTACCTTTGGAGCTTGTTGATCGTGTTGGCGGCTGGGATTGTGACTCTGAAGCCATTGGAGAAGACTTACACATGTTCATCAAATGCTTCTTCGCTCTGAATGGACATCTTACCTGCCGCACTGTGCTCAGCCCTGTTAGCCAGACCAACGTGTCCGGAGGTGGGAAAGGTGGCTTTCGAGGCGCTTTCATAGACATGAAGGCGCGTTATAAACAGGCACTTCGACACATGTGGGGTGCTTTGGATACAGGATTCGCACTGCGCAAGGTTGCCGAGATGTGGAAAAACAGGAAGCATACGTCCAGAGCTTTCCGCCCTTTGCACAAAACTTGCCGTGGTGACAACCTTGATGCATATTTTCCCGAATCTCAGCTTGAAGCAAACTCGGAGCTGCCAGCCGAGAATGATGCCTTCTCTGATATTACGAGGGTCACACTAAAAGAGCCTCACTGGGAACGCATCTTCTACATGGCTCACCGTCTATTTGAGGCACACTTTCTCCCCCTTCACATGACGATCTTAGTAATTGCGTCTGCTCTGTTTATGTTGGTCACCGAGGGTGGCGAAGATCCCAACAATCTGTCATGGATTTTTTCGGCTTGCAATATTCTTCGGACCATGGGGCTCCTGGAGATGGCAGCCTATATGCTTATCTACGAAAGCTTTCACCGAGTTTGCGTGCGCACCCGTGAGAGAGACATGACTAGGGCTGGACTGGCCGATGGCATGTGCTTTTCCCACCGCTCGCTGAAGAAAAACTTTGTCGACTATTTTATGGTGCCTGTGGTGGCTCCTTTATATGGTGCCATTCCATGCGCTCAAGCGGAAATTGCGCACTTTTGGACGACGGATTTGGAATATGCTGTCAGTAAGAAGGCTACTCGGCAACGAGCCAAGTCCGTGACTGTGGACGATCTTGTTTGAGCGCATTACGATGAAATTATCTTATGAGCATTCACCTCGGCTATTATTTTTACATGCCAGTCCTGGAGAGCCATTCATCATATTATAAAGGGCTTTCATTGATGACCTTTTAAGGGTACCATATTTTTACGCATTGTCTGAGGGCAAACCTTTGTTTTTTCTTTTCGAGTAAGAATAAGTAATACTGTGAATATTCTTACCTTAGAAAGGCTTAAATGAAGTTTAGGGGTTATAGAATAACCTCGAAGGAAGAAGCTTGGAGTTGGGACCGCATCTGCCAACGTGGCAACGAATTTGAACGATGGGAAAGGATATAATGATAATTTATCTAATCTAGCAACCAAGCTTTATACACGCTTGGTGCAGAATTTAGGAATGATACCAGTATAGATAGTAATAGATAGTTTAGTACCTCACGATGGAGGAGATTTATTGGAAGGGATACGCAATAAACGAAATTTTTATAAAATTTGACCAGGTATAAGAAGAGTACAGTAATGCGATGTAACTGAGCATTGGCCACTCTCAGCATCTTGATTTTAGGGCATGCCACTAATGCACCGTTTCCGAGAGCTGCGTCGGTAAATGCTTAAAACCCGGAACCATCAGGATTGCGGCGAGCGGAGCCGGAGATTAGTGGGGCCTCCGAGTCCATGGACGAAACGGATGCGAATTTATTGTCTCAGCCAATCAATGAAGGACGGTGCCTGGACGGGGAGGCATGCTTTGATGCAGCATCCGATTGGTATTCATGGGAGGGACTGGGTAATGTCTGAAGGAGGTGCTGATGTGGGTAAGCCAGGTGATATCAGTCCAACTTATACAAATGTAGATATCTGCACAGTATTGATGAGGAGAGGATTTGGCTACGCCTGGATACAAGGGAGGGCCATAGCTTAGGACTTTGGCCGAAACATCCATTGTCTACATATTAATGCCGTCTTGATCACTTTTGCTTATTTATTACTGAAGGTAAGAATTTTTAGGAGATTGATACATTTGAATACTATTATTCTGGGTGCACATATGTGCGGTTGCGTAAGAGCTGGGGCAGGATATGTCTACTTTAAATAAATACAGTAATCATTATGTAAAATGCTCAATCTTTGAAGAAGCATGGACATGAACAAGAGCAAGATAGGCTCTGAAAGGTTCATCAGAAAAAACAAAGCGCTGACAGCCGGAAGACGGACCTCTTTTTTGGTCACCTACGTATCAATTACGACTCTAGAGTGACAAGTAGCTTCTTGGATGTAGAATTTTATTTTTATTTTCCTTATTTATATATATATATATATATATATATATTAGCTATATTAGTCTTTATCATTGTTTGTAAATCTGATAGTAATTGATTGCAAAAATATTGATAAAACAACCCAGGAATGCTCATTCGCATCGTTTGATGTTGCTCTGAACGAAAAGTCAGATGGTGTTCGCAAGAGATGTATGGAACAAAGCGCTGTCTAAGTGAGTAGATGCCAGAGACTATTGATGTAAATATGTTTAATATGAGATGGCCAACTTGAATATTGAAAGTAGCACTGCAATATTTATTCTTCACAGCTATAGATACCTATAGGTAGTTAACTATATGTATTTTACTGGTGATTATTATCCTACGGAGTACAACTTGACACTATCACGATAGCTTTAGTTTGGCGCGATCTGCGGGCGGTGAAAGACACCGAGTGGCGTGGAGGTCCACCAGCACGCATAAGAGGTTCCACCCGGGCGGGGTCGGTTGCTGAGCCAGCGACATCGACGCCCGATAAGTGTCTTATCGTGTCATTCTATTGGCTGGAGTCCATGGGTGGGGAAGCCTGTCTAATGGCTTAACGGGGACAGAAAAAAAAAAGAATCGACTAAGAAATTTTTTGAGCTTCTCGCCTGCCTCGCCTCTTTTTTCTTCTTTTTCACGACGCGATCCTCTAGAATTCAGGACAAGCAGAACCACATTCTCTCGAGAACTCTTTTTTCTTCTCCTCTGCAGCCTCTCTTTTGGATTACGATCGTAACAATCAACATCGACATTTAATTTTCCCATCACAATGGCTGCTATCCCCGGTCCCGTCTATGGCCTCGAGGTCCCGCCTGGAGAGGTGCTGATCCCGGCCAACTTGGAGTTTCCTGCTTCTGTAAGTTTTATTTTTATTTTCTCTCCGGCGCTGTATTCCTTGTTCTGTTCTGTTGCCATTGAGATCAAGGTCAATGGATGGACTGGGCGTTTGCGCCACTGCTTGATCGAAATTGATTCCAGAAAAAAATCCAAAAAAATCAGCGATGGCAGAAACCTGCGGTTTTGTACGATTAACGCTAACCATCGATTTCTCTTTTCGTAGTTCCGCATCACCATGGCCGCTTTAGATCCTACTGAGGAGCCTGAGGTCGATGATTCCAAGAAAGCCCCCTCCATTCCTCGCTCAACTCTGCGCCTCGTCAAGCGCGCCTTCCCTGGTAATGATGACGATGAGGATTCCGAGCTTGATGAGGACTACATGAGCGCCCTTCTCGGCGGCTCTGACGACGAGGATGACGAGGCCAACGGTGGCCCCAGCGACCCCTCCAAGGCTAAGAAGCAGAAGCAGGCTGCTGCCATCAAGAAGCTTCTGGCCGCTACCAACGGCGAGGACTCTGAGGACGAGGAGATGGAGGATGCCGAGACCAATGGCGTCAAGTCCAAGAAGGGCAAGAAGGCCAACACCAAGGGCAAGGGTAAGGCCGTTGTGGAGGAGGAGGAGGAGTCCGAGGAAGATGAGGAGGAGTCCGAGGATGACGAAGACAGCGAGGGAGGCGACCTCGAGAACTTCGTTGTTTGCACCCTCGACACTGAGCGAGTAAGTTTGCTAGACTATGAGGGCCCTTTGAGGATTTCCCCCCCTCCTAGGGCGAGACTCCTCTGATGAGGATTTATGCGATATACTGACACCCGATTCAGAATTACCAGCAAACTCTCGATATCACTGTCAACCAAGGCGAGACTGTTTTCTTTGTCGTCTCAGGCACACACACTGTTTACCTGACCGGCAACTACATCATGGATGATGTTGAGGGTGATGAAGATGATGAAGATGACTACGACCTGTCTCCCGATGAGCTGGAATATGCCATGGGTGAGGATGACAGCGAAGAGGAGAGCGACGATCTTGATGACCTTGATGACCCTCGCGTCACTGAGGTCGACTCCGACGAGGAAGTCCCCAAGCTGGTTGCCACTGACAGCAAGAAGGGAAAGAACAAGCGCGCTGCCGGAGAGGTCGAGGGCCTTGACGAGCTCATCTCCAAGGCTTCCGATTCCAAGCTTTCCAAGAAACAGCAGAAGAAGCTCAAGAACAACAAGGGCGAGGCCGTAGCCGCTGAGGAGAAGGAGGAGGCTAAGAAGGATGCCAAGAAGGTCCAGTTCGCCAAGAACCTGGAACAGGGCCCCACTGGCTCAGCTGAGAAGGCCAAGCAGGCCGGCAAAGCTTCTCTTGGTGTCAAGAATGTCCAGGGCGTTAGCGTGGATGACCGCACCATTGGTAAGGGCCGCACCGTCAAGAATGGCGACACTGTTGGTGTCCGGTATATTGGAAAGCTCCAGAATGGACAGCAGTTTGATGGTAAGTTTATTCTATGACTCTATATAATTACCATTTCTCCTAGTCGCAACAGCTAACCCGAGGTGAATCATAGCCAACAAAAAGGGCAAGCCTTTCTCTTTCAAGATCGGCAAGGGCCAAGTCATCAAGGGTTGGGACGTTGGTATTGTCGGCATGGCTATCGGCGGTGAACGACGACTGACCATTCCCGCTCACCTGGCTTACGGCTCTAAGAGCCTGCCTGGCATTCCTGCCAACAGCCAGCTGACTTTCGATGTCAAGCTGCTCGAGATCAAATAAGTCAAAGTCAAAGTCAATTTAAAATTGGGTCCGGCGTTGGATGACTTCTGCGGTTGCGTATACTAATTCCCTATCTCTACCCCCATCCTCTGGACGACGTGGAAGCTGGGCATGATTCATTATAATTTGGTGTTTCCTTTCATGTGCCGCACAATGACGAGGAGCCTGAGGCCCTGAGCCGCTGTAAGAGTCTGCAACTCTGTCGTGGCGTCTTGTGCCATGCAGCACTAGGTGCGGCATGCAAGTCTGGGTTTGGGATTGATGAAGGCAAGGAACCGGCATTGTTGAGATGGGATACCTTTAAACGAGTCGAGTACTTGTTAGCCCCTCTTGTGTAAAAATCTCGCAGTTGTTGCTTAAAAATAAGGTGGTTAAGGGTTTGATATGGGCGATTTAGACGTCTATACAATAAAATAAAAATAAACCAAAATAAAGACCTTTCTTCTTCGTAATTCAATTATATTTACGCTTGTCGTCAGCTTGCCATCTCTGATGAAATGCTGAAGATGGATCCGGGAGAAAAGAAATATACTTGCTAACCCATATAGCTTCTCTTATCGATTTGACTTTCTGGTAAGCAAATACTACTAAGTTAATATTAATAAGTGAAAAGAGTGATCAAGAAATGCCCACAGAGATGGAAAGAGCGTGCGATAGATAACGTCACGCATCTGCTCTCTATTTTCTCCTGGCAGACCTCAAACTCTGTTCAGCTTCTATTTCTCTCCTCTTCTCCCCACCGCGTCTTTGCACATACTTGTGACGTCTTCTTTCATTCATTCATTACTAACTTACCGAAGGAAATAAAAGTCAATATAGTCTATGACCACACATATCCCTTTCCTTTTGGTTCGGCTCATGAACCCTGCGGCTATTGCCCCCTTTCGTCTATATCCACCACGCAAAATGCTGCCTCAACATCACAATAGCAAGCGAACTTATCCAACACTAGATCCTATGCAAAATGGCCAGAACAAATCTCCCGTTGCTTCTTTTCAGCCTCCATCAGAAGGAGCGGGAGGACTTGCAGGTTCCGACATCTTGAGGCTTCACCGCAAGGGCTCAAAAGTATGGTCTGAAATTCGCGGTAAACTGATGGGGAAAGTGGGGAGGAATAGTCATGGTAATTCAGACCTTTGCATTGCAATTTTTAATTGTTCCTCGTAAGATTAATTGTCCGGTGCTAAATACTTTGCAGGCTCACAGAGTTCTGCTGCTCTCGACTGGTATCCAAACGAGGCATTTCGGTCTTTGAACAAAGGAAAGAATCCAACTGTCGATGTCTCAGGGAGCGATGCCTCGATACTACGAAAAGCAAAAGGGCTCCCAATGACGAACGGATTTATGAGAAAGCTACGGCCCAATAATCCGAAGATTTCACCACACTCTACTATTCTGGTCCGTGGCTCTTCTTCACAGCAAAAAGATTTGGTTCAAGGTCTCCCCAGCGTTACCGAATCCGATGATTCGAGCGAGAGGGATACTGTCTGGTCGTCCTTCCACAGCAGCAGACTAACAAGCCCGGAAGATAACGTTACAAGGAAGACATCAGTCGACTCCCGCTTTTCAACCTCCCCCTCAGTGAAGGGAGGGAGCCCAAGAAGAAAATTAAGTCGTCGGAGCCGCTGGACTAGATCCAGCCCTGAAGGAGCAGGTCTAGGGACTATTGAAGAGTCGGCAACAGACAAGCCGAAGCCTACTATATTCACTGTAGAAAAAGCAGCTGCGGCGAAAATATATCTGGAGACTCACTTTAACGAGCTCTGTATTGAATCGCAGCGTCGCTCCGTCCGACACCAGCATTTTCAACAAGAGCTCTTCCGCAACCCATATATGGTTTCCAGCAATAACAGTATCGCCTACAATTCTTTCTATCACCGGGAGAGCTGTCGCCTAAGGGACACACGAGCTTTGAAGTCCAAATGCACAATTCAAGCCAAACGACAAAACGCAAGCCCCTTTGCCTCTAAATATGAATTTCTTAAAGTATTGGGCAAAGGTAGTTTTGGAGTTGTCAAATTGGTGCGTGAGAGATCAGACTCACCACATACTTGTCCAAGTCGAGTCTTCGCAATGAAAGTTATACGAAAGTCGGATATGCTTCGAAGCAGCCAGGAGGGACACCTCCGCGCCGAGAGAGATTTTCTTGTTTCTTATGAAGGATCTAACTGGTAAGAATATCCATTTTTCTATATATATATTTGTGAGCTGCTCGTATTCTAACATAAATCCCTCTTTACACAGGGTTGTGCCCTTGGTCGCAAGCTTCGACGACTTGTCAAGTCTCTATCTTGTCATGGAATACATGCCCGGCGGTGACTTTTTGGGTCTACTGATCCGCGAAAACATACTACATGAGGCTGTGGCGTGTTTCTACATTGCTGAGATGATTTTGGCCGTTGAAGAAGCACATCGCCTTGGATTTATCCACCGCGATATCAAACCGGATAATTTTCTCATATCCAGCTCCGGGCATCTTAAAATCTCTGATTTTGGGCTTGCGTTTGACGGACAATGGCCTCATGACGCGTCATACTACAATTATCACAGATATTCCCTTTTGCGGAAATTAAACCTTGATACTAAAGGCGACGAAAAGGACCAAGAAGATAGTAAAAGTGTCCAAGGGCGTGTCGAGAAAGCGCAAGCTCTGACGGTTGATCTCGAGCGACATGACGAACAGAGTTTAGGAAGTGACCAAGACCTTGCTACTGTTTTGGAATGGAGAAATAGGTGCGGCAACCGTACGAGAGCGAACTCTGTCGTCGGTACAAGTCAGTACATGGCTCCCGAGGTGATTCAAGCACAAAACTTTCAGACATACTACGACGGGAGATGCGACTGGTAGAGCATCGGCATCATTCTGTTCGAGTGCCTCTATGGACACACTCCCTTTCTTTCAGACGAAGGGAGGAAGCCCACGAAGCAAAATATCTTGGTAAGTGGATGCTTTATTATCACAGTGTAGAATTTGCATCGAATACGAATGCTAATGCCATTGAAGGCTCACAGAGAAAAGTTTCGCTTTCCTATGAGACCTTTTGTCAGCGATAAATGCAAAGACTTGATCTACCGTTTGATTCAGGACAAGGAAAGCCGGCTCTGCTCCAAACGATATCAGATACTTGACCAAAGTCAGCCAGGAGTAGGGATGCCGACAGATATCTACGGTCGATATGTATTTCCTAATGATGCTGAGGATATCAAAGCCCATAGATTCTTCAAGCCCATTCCGTGGGATGCGATACAAACTATTACGCCACCTTTCATCCCTCATATAAATAGCCTTGAGGATACTCACTATTTTAATGAATCAGAGCCTCTTGACGATCGGATAGAGTCGGCGACGGAAAAGCCTGGGCTGACAGATGAAGAGGTCCGATGGGTTTTGCGAGAGTTCAGGCCGAGCATACAAAACATGGCGATTAGCCTGATTAACACGCCATTTGATTCGGGAGCCCTTCGCAGCAGGGATTTGGAAATTGACTCGATAAGTGCATTTTTGGACGAAGAGAAGGAGTTGTTGAAGAGGTTTATGAGGGAATATGGGCGGAGAGTACCCAAGCGACCAAGAGACATTATTCTACGAGATGAGAATATGAAAAATGCGGCCATGGAAGTGAGAAAGCAAAGCGCCTTTATGGGTTATGCATGGCATAGCGTGAGACAGATGACCTACTGATGCCAAGATTGGTGAATTGAAGTTCTGAACCATCTGATAGGAGTTGATGATGAAGGTGTTGTCTTGACCAGCGTAAGAATAAAAAAAGAACACGAAAGAATCACATAGCAGGCTTAGTGGATAGAATAGAATATAATTAATTGGTATTAATTTAGAGAGTGATTATCCAACATACTCTGATATCTCTACCTTCGCTGCAGCATACTTTTTCTGCTCTTTTCAACCTGTCCTGCTTTTTTCTAGTTTTTGCTATTTCCTGTTATCTTCTCCTGCTATTATCTACTATCATCTTTTTGTATTAATAACTTCATAATAATATCATCTTTATATATATATATATAAGAATTTATCTCATTTTCATAAGCCTCCATCGAAATTGAGGATGCTGTATAGCCATTCCAACAATACATGGTTACACTTTTCTATCGCGTGCCACGTCTACATTTTAGCCGCGTCATCTGACGAAGCAAGCGACCTGGCAGTACGGATTTCCCATTCAAACTCCCTGAGAGCCCGAATCTCGGACCAAAAGAAGAGGAGGGCAAGCAGGCCGTCCACAACTCCCGTGGCGAGGCCCAAGCTCGCCACAAGCATGAGGATAAAGGCAACAAAGTTGCGCGGGCTGAACCACACGGCGACGAGGCAGCCGATCCAGACGAGCACAGATGCGAAGAAGTGTATGCCGCGCCAGTGGCGCTGGCGAAGTTCGCGGGCCATGTACTCGTGCGTCATGGCAAGGATTTCATCGTAGTCGGAGAGAGATAGGGGGTTGCTTTCAGGGTCTTGGCCTTCTGTGGGGAGGAGCTGGGCGTCTAATTCAGGGACGGGGGAAGAAGGTGAAATTTCATGGAGTCTGATGGTGGCCAAGGCTGCGAAGTGATCAGATAAGGAGACATTGAGTTCAGGGTGGCGCTGGGTCATCTCAACGGACGCAGAATGGACGGTCCAGCCGCGAGGTTGGGTGTTGGGATTGGAAGCACCGATTTGGAGGGGCCCGGTGGTGGCGAAGACGTAATCGAGGCGTTTACCCCGAGGATCAGGGCTGTCTGGGTCGACTGGGCAAGGCTCTGTCTTGAGTTTCTTCTGGGCACTCTTTGTCCAGCGCCAAGTGTTGTAGAGGCCATCGCTAGTTGATCCATTGATTTTGAGATTAAATGCAGCGGTAGGAATGGGAAGACCTCTAGCCTTTTCCACGGGATCATCGGCGGTTCCAAGAGAGCTTTCGGGGTGGAGGACACGCCATGTATCTCGAAGGGGGCTGCGAGCAGTAATGATGCGGTGGGCGAGTGACCGCGGCGTCATGTTGAAATCACCGAGAGCGACGACGAGACGGCCTGACAAGGAGGCAGCACGAAGGAGCTTGGACATTTCCCAAGCCTGGGCTGTGCGGTGGCAGAGGTAGGAGTCATTGGGAGGGCTCTCATAGGGGGCATGAGTCTATAGTGATTTAGCAATGGGATCCAGATGTAGGAAATGAGTTGCATGAAGCTGAGAGGGATTACGGAGCACATATCATGTCTCTCTCTTCTCTTATATAAGATGTAATATGTGATATCAATCATGATGAGAAGAGAGTAAAAAGAGAGTGAAATGGAACAAGGGGAAATGAAAACAAACTCACATGAGTGTTGAAAACTTCAACTAGATCATTCTTCCCTGGGCCGAATCTCACACTAGCACAAGCTACACCCTTACCAACGTACCAATCGCCTCTCCAAAACGCCGTCGGCCGGCCGTTGAGCGGATACCGGAACATGGAGCTCGACTCAACGGGCCATCGGCTCAGGAGGGCAAGGCCGCCGCCAAAAGCGCCGCTATTGTAGAACTTTCCATAGGGCAGGATGGCAGCGGTGGCTTCGCAGATGGCCTGGTAGTCCGCCCGGGTCCAGCATTCCTGGAGACAGACGATGTCTGGCGGAGGGTCGAGGAGGGCCAGCTGGCGGCCGATCTCAGCGAGTCGAGGGGTGCGCAGGTCGGAGATGACGAGGAGGCCCCAGCAGTTGAGCGAGAGGAGGCGGATCTGCGTGAGGGGGGGGATGTTGTGGCCTTGCGAGGCTGAGGCATTCGTGGATGTCATGACGAGTTTTGGTTTGACGGCAAGGCTGATGTAATGAAGTCCGACGGATGGTGCTCCTAAGAGGCTGAGGGCCCAAATTGGGCTAGTGTGGCGAGTGAGAGCTCTGTATCTGGTGATTTGATTGATTCCAATAGAGTGGGATTCGGTTGAGAGCGTATTTGTCAGCTGAGAAAATTCATGATACCTGTCCTGGCTGGTACCGGTTGTGGGTTCTGGGCAGCGGTGATGACCGCGATTATGGTGGTGAAGATGGCAAGTTGTCAGGTTTAAAGTGAGGCCATTCAAGGTACAAGGTACAATGTACAGAGTACCTGTCGCTCACTACGGCACTAAAGTTACAGGGAGGTTTACAGTGGCTTCCTCCACTGGCAGCGTCGGATCTACCCGGCGCATTAATTACCTAGGTAGACTGCGGATATCTACATCTACCACGGAGAGCCCGTCTTCTCATATTTGTCTTGTGTACATGTATATTATCTATTGCAAAGAAAGAGAACCTTCATCACCAATTTATGACCTCAACCTACTACCGCAAGTAGTTAGCAAATCAAGGGACCATCAAGGTCTCAACCGAGGCCCCCACTCCGGCCGGGCAAATTAAGTACCTACGTGCTGTAATACCTCGAACGAGGTACTCCGTAGGCCACTAGGTCCAGTATCAGGGCGTTCTCCGTTTCCAATAAAACCCAGGAAAAGTTGCCAACCCAAAACTTATCGAATTTTGACAACCTTATTTCTCCAACGGGCCATTGACTAGCTGTAAACAGCAGTATGTTTTATAAGGGGAAGACAAAATAAGACAAAATAAGAAATCGAGCAAACGACTATTACAAATACAAAAAAGAAAAGAAAGGAAAGAAAGGAAAAGAAGAACACCGTACGTATGTAGAAACCCGAATCTAGAAACTATCTCTACCGACCGGAGATACCGCTTATCAATCCCGTACGGGGATGCCTTTCCCGACCGGGGAACTCGAGAGTTTCGGGGATAGGTTCAGGATGCGTTTGACGATGGAATATGGTGGTGGTGAGAATGGGGACCAGTCGCTAAGATGTCATTTCTCTTTTCAGTGTAGCTTGAGAGATATGACGACGTTTTGAGCGTATAAGTTGTTTCGTTGCGGAGCTTACCAAGTACATTAACGAGGAGTGGGAAGCTGTGGTGGCAGGTATAAAACGCAAAACAGAGTTGATCTCTTCCGCAACATAAATACAAGATAACTAACTTACAACAAGAAACCCCATTTTCTCTATACTTTAATCCCTCAACTCAACTAACTTGCAAAAAAGAAAACCATCTTCGTCTACATCAAACCTCTAAATTGATTCTAATTCCCCGCCCATCATGCCTGAACTCCTCGAACTCTCCTCCCTCACCTTCAAAGACTCCCCCTCCTCGCCTCCCCAATCCTGGATCGACGACCTCAAAGTCCTCGCCTCAACCCCCGGCGTCATCGCCCTCTACTTCGGCCAGCAGATCGAAAACCCAGACAAGTACACCTGGATCGCCCGCTGGACCGGCCAATCCGCCATTGACGACTTCCACAAAAGCCCCGGCTTCGCCCCCTGGGCCGTCTCCTTCGCCGCGCCTATCTCTTCTTATGCCATCTCCACCTGTGCCGATTACGAGGGCGATGCTACCATCCCGCTGGAGTCTCCCTGTACGGAGTTCTTCACCAACTTTGGCGTCGATAATGAATTCATCCCGAAGCGACTTGACCCTTTTGTTAAGGTCGTCGCCGACGCAAAACTGCCGGGCCTGATTGGTGGCGTCACCGGCGAGTTTGCCCCCGTCCAGCACTTTGGCGTTGACGAACCGGAGCAAAAAGTTGCCATTTTACTGCTGGGATGGGAGAGCCGGGAGGCTCACGTTGCCGAGCAAGGACCGGGCAAAGGTATATATTTGAGTCTTTCTGGTAAAGTAAGCTGAACTGACGCGAGACTATACAGTGATTCAAAACAACATCCATCTCATTCATGGCGCTAGCAAATCTGTTGATCTGGTACGGACGAGTTTACCTCATGGATCCAGCGTTGAGTGACAGTATGCTAACTTTTCGTTTATAGTACCATGTCAACTTCAAGAAATATTAAAGCTACCCAGGATGAACGAATCATATATACCTATACACGACACCTATACACGATAGATAGGCGCAGTGGCGGCATACATACTACTTTACATGCTGGCTTCATATTACATCAAGTAGACATTTACCGTGCCCCAGAGAGGAATAAAATAAAAAAAGTTTTAAAAGTAACAAAAAAGAGAAACCGTCGCATATTATAGAGCATCTGTACTTTTTTGCAATCCCTTGGCATCATGTCGAATGATGACCCATCTCCTTATAAAAAAAGCCAGTTTCGTAGACTCCCATTTCTGATAAATCAATAAATCAATCAACCCTCATCCCGCCAACTATCCCATAGAGCTCCGTTTCTAGTCTTCATCGCTCTCTGCCCTCCTTCTTTCACCCTAAAATTCAGTCCCAGTCACAGCAATTATCCCGTTTCTAGACTGCCAAAAAAGAGAAGATGATAAAACAATAAAACCGAACAGTAAAAAAAAAGGGGGGGGGAAGGGAGAAGAAATCGAAGTATATGTAGTTGCCAGCATCACATAGCGTCTCATTGATCCCTTAGCAACATTTTACATAGTGCAACCAGCCGATCTTTCGCTCTGCCCTCCGCGCCATCATTCCCTAGTGCTCGCCCTCATTTCAAAGCAGAGCGACCTTAACCGTTCTCGCCGCCGCTTAAAAAAAGGGGGAGGGAGAGGTGGTTAAATTCGGTGCTTTTCCGATTCTGTCGCTCGATACTGGTTAGAAGCTTTAGGCTCCCGTGGATCGGTTTTGCGTCTCACCAAGTCGGGAGTACAGCATGTAAAGAGCCATGCGGTTGCACTCCTCCGTTCCCGTAATCGTCACTAGCCGTTCGTTGCTGTTGTCCTGGGGCTCGTTAATCTTAATCACGCTGCCGCTCATCTGCCGTATCTCATTGATTTTCTGTCCTCCCTTGCCAATGATGGCGCCAACCATGTCGTTGGGGATGTAGATTTGCTGAGTGATGGGGCCTCCTGGCATGCCGGCATGCATGGGCTGGCCTTGGGGAGCGCCGTGTGCCTGAGGGCCGGCATGGGGGGCCATGTGCGGCTGAACATGGGGCGCAGCCGCTCCATATGCGGCAGGCTGACCTGCTCCGTACTGCATGGGCATCGCCGGAGTGCCGTGCGGAGCGCCGTGAGCATAAGGCTGGGGGTACGGCGCGGGCGGCATGTGGTGAGGTCGGCGCTCCTGGTGCCGGCCGTAGTTCTCTGTGCGCCCGTAGTGTCCGGATGCTGGCTGCGGGCTGTAGGGAACCACTTGCATGCCTCCAGGGATGGATCCCACCGGCGCACCGCTCCTGGTGGCGTATGCTGAAGCGCCTGGCCCGCCAAACCGTTCGTTGAGCTGCTCAAGCAGAGTGCTACCGACATAGTAAGTGGCAATGTGTACAGCATCGGCGACGCCCATCACTACAAGGGAGCGCTCGCTTGACATGGGGAGGCATGAGTCTGAAGCATTCAGCCGGGCGCCGGACGCCTCTTGGATCTCCCGGATCCGAGAGCCGCCTTTGCCAATAATAGAGCCAATAAGGATATGGGGAATCAGGAGGCGAAGGGGATATGTCTTGGAAGAGGCGGTGGATGCCTCGGCAAGCGGTTCGTTGTTCAACGTTCGGATGATCAAACCAAAGGCCTGTGTGAAGGGGAAAAAGAAACAAAGAAAAGAGTGTCAGTGTTACAGCCTTACACAAGAAACTCACGACATGTAAAAGATGCAGGGAGAAGAGAGGGGAGGAGGGTTGTTCATTCGCACGCACCTTGGCAGCTGCATCAACGATGCCACTGACAGTCAAAATTCGCTCGACAGCTCCCTTCTGGTAGTCGCTGACGGTGCACTTGGCATTGGACAGTTTTCGAATGTTCGACACGTTTTCGCCGCCTTTGCCGATGATGGTGGCAGCCTCTGGACTAGAGATGACTGCTCGAATATGGATCCATGAGCTCTCATCGTGAGCGGCAGCCGAAGCGGCCACAGCAGAGGAAGACTCGGTTGAGATTGCTACAGTTGGGGTCGCCTTGACACTGGTGCCCGCTTCGGTTGCGGTGGTGTCCGTCGACTCTGTGGCCGCGATACCGTTGGCATTTTCGTCGCCATTGTGTTCCGCAATCTCAATGGGAGCTTCAGGGGTAAAATCGAGCTTCTCCGTCTCTTCATCATTCTTGGCCACTTTGTCCAAGGCGAGTCGCTTGGCCTCCGGCTGGTCAGTTGCTCGAGAGGGCGAGGAAGCCTCTTCGAGAGGGCGCTTGGCCGATTGAGTCGGTTGTGGGGGCGAGGCAGACATTTTGTTTCCTTAAAACTTTTGTCTTTTGCAAAAAAAAAGGAATGATATGGTTCACAGAAAGGTTAGGACGAATTAAATATCGTCTAATTGATGATGATCAAAGATCCTCTGAATTTTTTTCTTTATAATTCTCTTTTGTTTTTCGTTTGTTCTTTTTAATCTACACTCAGGGGGTTTTCGAAGGAAAACGTGCTGGTGTAGTGGCTGGAATCGGTAATGATAGGATCGACTTTCTCGAGTGTGCAGGATTTCGTGATGTGACTTTCTGGTGTCGCAAAAGGGCGCTGCCCAGACTGTGTGTAGCGGAATAAGTGTAGGAGGAGTTGTGTTCTCAAAGGGTGGAACTCTCTTCTTCCGCGTCTAGATGATCCAGAGCTTTCGCAAAAAAAAGGTGTCGAACTGGTAGGGATCTTCGATGAATGCCCCAAATGGTGAATGGGAAGAAAGGGCGATGATGAGAATTGAGTGGCTGATGGCAGTGGTGGTGATGGTGCAAAGGATGGTGAAGCGAGTATCGTTACTAGGACGGGTATGTCCCGAAAGCAGAGAATGAAGAGACAAAGCGCTCAGCTCAAACCTTTTTTCCTTCTTGGCAAGACCTTGTGAGTATCGTAGTTGATGCTCACGCAAAACCAACACCTCGCGCGTTTGAAACCCCAGTTATCGACGGCCCGTATCTCGCGAATGCGATATGTCGCACGTGTACGCTAACGTGGCAGACTCCGATAGAGGGACAGAGAACAAAGATGAATGAAAAAGAGACCAAAGCTGATTTCCAACTAGGAATTCCAAGCACAGTCTAGATACGCGAACAACCACACGCGGAGATGGGTTCAGATTCAGCGACGAAACGGAATCTCGCAGGGCGCTGGAACGGTAACACGAAGACGCCGATGCGATCGGATCGATGGCTACGAGTCGGCGCGTGGCGAGAAGGATGATGGGGAAAAGAACCGGCGGATGGAAGAAGAAACTTTGATGAGACGTCGGAGTTGGCAAAAAGGCCCATGCCTCCCTTGCTGGAGGTTGCCCGCGGGAGTATCACGTGATGGCCCGATTTGGACTCTGAAATGCGCGACACTAAGCCGCCAAGAGAACGTGCGGCACCAAGTGCACAGTGCAGCTTACCCAACGCAGCCTCGTCTCGGGAGCGATTTGGAGATACTACGAGGGTACAGGAAGCTTTTTTGGTGGGGCAATCGCTTCCCCACAGCGCATTCGAAGCTTCTCAAGCGCTGGAATCTGGCCGCTGCAGGGGGAAATCCACACAGTTCACAAACTGTATACTTCGTGCCTGGCTCCCCTACCACAGTTTGTTATAGCGTCTACGAAGTACGCAGTCTACAATAGCTTAAAGCCGGAACGCAACGAATCGACGACAATATACAGCACAGAGCTCGCAAGACCATGGATGACAGATCCCGCAACAACGCGGAGGCCCAATCCCATGCTACAAACATTGACCATACCCTGAAGGAGCTTCAGCAAAAGGTTCGCGAATATGAGGCTCAACTAAGCGAGGCAAGTAGCCATGGGCGCACCATTCTGGAACGCAGCCGAAACAGAAACAGCATCTAACGGAGCAGTCACAGTTGCGATCCGCAGAGTATGAGGCCCCTAGCACCGCTGCCGGCCAGGCCCAGATCCTCAAAGCGGCTTTTGAAGATATTACCGCCTCCGAACCCTTTCTCCCGTTCCCGGGATCAGTTCTCCCGGCGTTGCTAGCTCTGCGCAAGACACACCAGACGATCCAGGAGTCCAAGGCGTTCCTCGCTTCACAAACAGAGACGACTGAGAAGGAAAAGAGGCGATTAAAGGACGATAAAGCTGCGCTGAAGGACCAGCGGCTCCTCAATGAAGCTCTCAAGCAGAGGATCGAATCTCTCCGCACAGAAGTGAACTCGGGAGTCAGCACGCGACCTGAAGATGAAGCGCGCAAACGTATCGAAGAACTACGGCGGAAGAAGCAAAACTACAACAAAGAGACAAGCAAGCTGATGAAAGCCCTCAACCGCTTCATTGACGATCACCTAGCGGTGATGCTCGCAGCAGAAGCCCTGGGCGGCCCAGTCGTCGGAGACTTGATGGACGCCGACGCCGACGATCTCGCTGCCGGCTTCAACGCGCAGGGGAAGCTAAAAAAACCAAAAGGAGAAATAAACAAGGACAAGAACCAACGCCGGATAGACGAGATTTGGGGTCCGAGCGACGGCGAGGACGGCGGCTCCGGCAAAAAGAGAGATGTAGCTACGGCTGCCGGCGCGGAGATGCGGCAGCTTACAGAGGAGCTGCTCAACCGGCTTGTCGAGGCAAAGGGCAGCAGCTCGGATGCCTACGTGAGATTGCCGCACGAGACGGCGTCGGCGAGGTTTCTTATCAGATCCAACATTGCGCAGTTTCACCCTAGGGATGCGATGAGGATACGGCTGGTGGATTATGGACGAGAGCTGGACGATTAGACTGGATTAACAACAAAGGTGGCATTCATCTTGGTTATGCTACTATCCATTTTGGGTATCCAGAAATCTCAGTATCAATACTCTTACCGCTCTAAATGAATAACTAAATATCCTGTACCCAATACTATTAGCATCGTGTTAGTGCCTTACTACCTTATGCAAGGGAGGCCATCGCCAAGCTGCCCGTGACATCCAACAGCAAGACCCCGCCACCTCAATTGGCCAATTTTCTCCCCGCGCCAAACTATTTTCCAACGCGTCGCGTCGCCCCTCCATAAATCCCACCACTAACAGCTACTAGCTATCAGCCTTTCTCACACCGACTTCCCTTTTTCCCAATCCATTGATGCAAGTCGTTCTGCCTAACAAAGTACACAAAGGTAAGCGAAACTCCACCGAAAGAAGCAAAGCCCAAATCTTGTTCATTTATTCAGCCTCTTTCCCCCAGCAATCATTCTCTTCTCCCACCACCAGATTCCACCATCACCTCACTTAACCAACCAACTATCTATTCTTCAATCTTGATTTTCAATTAATCATGTCCACAGCTCCTGAAGCCAACGGCACTACCTCTCCTCCCGCCAAGCGCATCAAGACTCTTCCCCTCGACGACGAAGCCGAGAAGGAACAGGACGCCTCCGTGATCCCTCTGGTGGCAACCGAAGAAGCATCCATAAAACCAGCAACGACAACCATAATGGAGGCATCAATCCCCCTTCAGGTCAAGAAGCTTTCTCCCCAGGGCAGACTGCCCACCCGGGGCAGCGCATTCGCCGCTGGATACGACGTGTATGCCGCAAAGGATACGGTTGTGCCCGCGAGAGGCAAGGTCCTCGTCGACACAGACATTAGCATTGCCGTGCCAGCTGGAACTTGTAAGTGAAAGAAGAGAAAAAAAGGAAGATGTGTGAGATGATCCGCTGTCAATTGGCTAACCAAACCTTGTCACTGAACAGACGGCCGCATTGCTCCCCGTTCAGGCCTCGCCTCCAAGCACTTCATCGATACCGGCGCGGGCGTCATCGACGCAGACTACCGTGGACCGCTCAAGATTCTCCTGTTCAACCATGCGGAGGCAGACTTTGAGATCAAGGAGGGCGACCGAGTTGCTCAGCTGGTGCTGGAGAGGATTGTGACTCCCGAGGTCGTGGAAGTGGAGGAACTGGAGGAGAGCGTGAGGGGAGTGGGTGGATTTGGCAGCACGGGCAAGAACTAAAAGATGATGTAGGGAGGAATTTTATAATGATAATATGATATGATATAACGGCGAGGTATTAGAAGGAAGACGGAAAGAAAAGAGCACTGAATCAGGTCGGTGCAGAATGACTTCTAGAGAGAAACCGTCGTTCGATTCAAGTCTATAAAAATAAATACTAGAGCAAAGAATTGATTCTACGCCGCCCCTAATCTATTTCCTATTCGCCTTTCCATCCCATTTAAATCTTCGTTGCCGTAAATTTTATAGTTGGGTTTCGCAAACTATCCAGGTTGGTGACCAGCTGCAGCTCTGCCGCCTTCGACTTGACGTAATGTGCTTTGTCCTTATCCTCTCTATCCTCAGGCCGCAGCTGTGCCCACGTCCTCTCCATCACCGCGGGCATCGCATCCCGCGTCTTCGTCAACACCTCGTGCATACTAGCCAAGACCTTCTCCGTCGCCGTCGCCAGCGGTAGCTCCGTCGCAGGCACGTCATCGTCGCTAAGCCAGCTCGCGCGGCTACTCAGGCCAGGAACGGCACTGACAGCCTCGCGGATGCGACTCGCGATGAGGGCGCCGAACATGTCGCCCGTGCCGCAGAAGTAGCAGTCGATGGACGGGAAGCTGATCTTAAAGGTTCGGGCTTTGCGGTCTGAGGTCATGGTGGATCCGATGACGCTGAGGTGAGAGGGCGGATGGTCCGGGGCTGTGAAGCCGACGGAAGTGATGATGATGTGAGGGACGCGGAACTTGTCATGTAGCACCCCGATGGCCTGGGTGAGGCTATCCATGTCGACAATCTTGACATCTGATAGTTGTCTGCGGAGCGGGTAGGTTAGCGATGATATCTCTACTAAACAATAGATTGAGCGCGTCCTGCAACACTTACTCGGCCTCAAACTGATTTGGCAGTATCAAGTCCGCATAGGGGAGAAGAGCCTTGTACGCGGGCACAACCTCCGGCGCCACATACAGCTTCCCGTTATCCCCCATGACGGGATCCAGCACCCAGAAGAACTTGCCCGGTAAGTGTTGAGACTTCTCCTTGAGTCCCTTTGCGATGCTGCCCACTGCTGTGACTCCCTCCGCGCCTGGAACATATCCGGAAAGCATCATATCAAAGTCATCCAGATACGACTGCTTCAGGCCGTTGTAGAGATCGGTGATCTCTTGTGCCGTAGCTCTCGTTCCTGTCCATTGTCTGTAACCCGTGTGATTGCCTGCGGTAAAAGAGATACAAGTGTTGAGTCAGCGTGTCTGAGGAAGGGCCCAAACGTCGTCAATTGTGTTCAGGCCAACTCACTGAACTGCACCGTATTCAAAGCAGCGACATCACTCCCTAATGACTGGAGTACGAAGACAGCAACCTTGTTTCCCACATTGCTAAACGCCACGTCAATTCAAACTGCCGACAATATCTCACGGACTAGCATTTTCACGCTTGCTTTCAAATTCCAAGTTCATACCCTGAGACAACCTGCGGGTAAATAAAAAAAGATATAGTTAGTTCAACCCGTGAAATGAGATTCATAAAAAGCTTCATTCGAGCCCATGAAGATAGCTTACATGGCTGGCTACCGCCAACACTCGCGGTGCAAGTTGCACTGAGTCAGACGACATATTTTTGGGGGAGGAACTAAGAAAATTCCGACTACTGCGCGCCGAGATGCGGAGGATGTTCTGACAGTATATGTCAGAGGAAATGGAATATTAAAAAAGATGAAATAAATAAAGGAGAAGTCATATAAAATGAATAGAAAGGGGGAAAAGAAGATTAAAGAAGCCAGCGGTCTGGTCCAGGCCTCCTGTTCAGCCAAGGTGCGTCAGACAGCTGATGATAAAAAGGCTGATGAATAATAAAATGGGCATAGGCGGGGACCCCATGTGGCGGTCCAGCCGGGGGGCGGATCGAGTTTAATGCCACAAGTACGAAGCAACGGTGGGAAAAATATATAAACACTCACCGTTAGGACTTGTCTAGGAGAGCGAGCGCCTATTTCTCGTATCAGGGTGATAGTCATATAGGAAAGAAAGAAAACCAAAAAGGGCATATATCTGAAAACTAGCAAAGGGCGCGGAGAGACGGCATCATGGGGTAGGAAAGACGCCCCGCCGACGGCCGAAGCTACGATCCGGCCTAAGCTGCAGGTAAGACCATCAGATAGCACAAGGGCCAGCTTGGGCGTCAAAGTAAGAGAATAGCAAAAAGAAGATACGATAGTAGGAATCCTTTCGATAAGGAACAAGGTAAGATAGTTGGGGGGTAATTAACGGCTTGGAAGACTAAAGCTAAGCATATGCTCATTTCATTTTTTTTTCTCTTTGTTACAGATCATGGTCAGAAAAACAAAGAAAGAGGCCTGTAACAACACTCTCGATATCCATTTTCTCTCTCTCTCTGTCTCTGTCATCGTTGGATAGTTGATCAGTCGTGATTGAACACTTGGGTCGTTTCCTGCCCACGGCCCGGTCTGGTGTATGCGGAGATTGTGTGTTGGGTGTCTGAATCGTGAGGTGTAGATAAAATGATTACTCTTCATCACCAATCTGTGTAGCAGCCCCAAAATGTTAGCGTGATGCACTTCCAGCCTGAAAAAAAAGTATAATAAAAGAAAGACGGACCTTTGGTGCAAGGTAGAAGCGCAGGTAGCTGCTACCAGAGAGGTTGTACTCAACCAAGAGCGGCACCTCGCTGGAGAGGCAGATCTTGACCTGAGTGGACAAAGCGGCAGCCTTGCAGAAGTTGACCAGGTACTTGAGAGAAAAGGTCAAAGACACGGGCTCCGTCAGCTCAATGTCGACATTCAGCTCGGGCTTGTCGATGTTGGTGTGGCTTCGCAGAGTGACGGAGCCGTTACCAATGTCACCGTTGCACGAGAACTTGACGCCGTCCTTGGAAGCCTCAATGCCGACTGCCAGTAGATTAATATTAGCTTCATCCTAATCACACGCATACACGTACGCACACACGAACGCACACACAAATCGATTTGCGTGCAATGACACTATACATATTACATACCTGACTCTGACATGGCTGCCAAATCTGTGCAGATTCTCCGAAACTCACCCGCAGGCATAGTAATGGTAGCCGCATACTCGGTCTCGGGAATGCCCAGGTGCTCCTGGTCAATGTCCATGAGCTTGAGATCGTACTCGCTGATGCGGTCGTTCTCGCTGCTCTCAAACACCAGGTTCAGCACATCCGGTGCATCTTCCGCCTTGATCGTCAACATGTCTTCGCCCTGGGCAGCTCGCAGCACCTTGGTGAGAGACGTCAGGTTGACGCCAAGGGCAATGTTACGATCGCATCGGTAGGGCGAGAAGCCTTCGGCCTTGAGCATCATCGACACGAGGGCGACGTGCGAGTTGTCCATGGCCTGCAGGGCAATGCCGGAGTCATTGCAGTCAAAGTTGCAGTCTTGGACGAGATCCTTGATGGCATCGACAACCTGTTGTTCGTTCTGTCGTCAGCGACGGTGCCGCAGAAGAGCGTCTCGAAAGACGTGGGATCGTGTCAATTTACCTTTTTCAGGATGCTAGCCTGTTCCAACCGTGCTTCCAACATTTCTATTGCGTGTTAGGCATTCATCTCCTCTTTTTCAAGCGTGATCAAGGGAGCATTGGGAAAAGAAAGAGGGGGATACACGCAGTGGCAGTGCTGTCAAGACGTACTGGATAGATGTGTGATTAAAGTAATAAAGAGAGTTGAAAGTAAAGAGAGAGTTGCTGTGCAAATCCGGATGCAGTGCAGAGTCAATGGATCTGGTGCTGCACGGTGTGTATCACAGAGTTTTGTTGGTGAAGAAGTAGAATGCACGTCTTTGGTGGAGATGAAGCTCTAGGTAGCAGGCAGAAAAAGCACTTAACACGATGACACGGAGCTGTGGGCAATTGAGACGCGTCTGGTTGGAGACGCCAACTTCACGCGGGGCAGGACTTTTTTTTTTTTTAGTGCCTGGAGCTGAATGCTACATGCATCTTGGGGGCCTAAGACGCCTGTGCAGGAGTACCTAATGACTGCAAGCTGTTAGCGAAGTTGAGCTGCAGCTATGCAATTTTAGGCATAACCAAGCGTGACTAGAAGTAAAGTCGAAAACACGGCCTACTTCTTATTGCTTGCTAGATCTAGGTATCTTATGTTAGACAGGAAATAGGTAGTAAATAAATGATAAAGACAAAGAGCGCAAGCCAGGAAATAAAATTCAATTGCGTCGTCTAAATATTGCATCCGCTGCAGTCAATTTGGTGGCCCCATCATCCCATCTATACTGCATTCCAACAGCCCATGCATGTGCCGAGATAAAAAGCATATCAAATGTTTAGTTTATATACAAAATTGCGTTGCGCGATCCCCATATCATACGCCTTATCTAAACAGCAAAAACAAAGACCACCCTAAGCCACCAAACTGACCGGTTCTTTTAAAAAAGACAAAAAAAGATAAAAGAGCAAACAGCCCATCGCCACAAACCCCTAGCCGTTATACCGTATCTTGCCCCATGTTATGAAATAGAAAAAAAGCAGGAAAACCAAAGACAGATCAACAAAAAGAGAAATAAATGTATAACGAGAGACGTGATGCTGCCGTGCGCCTGTGCATGTTGCGTGAAAAAAAAACAAATAGTAGGAAATGATGATTGTCGTCGAGACTTATAGATCGAGCTCATATTGAGACGATACGTCCTCCTGCTGGAGCACTGGCTCGCTTTTGGGGTCGCAGGCTGATTACTGTTTCCAGTTCTCTCAGCATGCCCTTTGTAGCCTCCATCTGCTGTCGTGCCGATGCTCTCAGCTCCCTATCTTCTTTGACCTTTGCAATTCTCTCCTCTCGCGTTAGCAGGCTTCGAGGCCGCGGCTTCGCTACCGCTTCGAATATCTCCTGGTCATATTCAGCGTCGTTGACGTCTGATGGCGGCGGAGATTCGCCGGTGAGGGCCTTGAAGGCCGCTGCCGCGCCTCCCTCGCCTATGGTTGTGAGTCCGCTCAAGGAGCTGGCGGGCGATAGTAGCGTGCTTATTGACGAAAGCCTTTTCTCGTTCCTATCAATACCCTGGGCCAGAGCGGCTCTACCTTCTTCCCATGCTGCCATGAGCATTCTAAGGTCCACTCCAATGGAGTCGTATTGCGACATAAGATTGGGTCCCATTTCAGAGATGTCATTGGAATCGTCGAGCGCTCTATCAGATTCTTCTCGCAGTAGATGGAGTTTGGCTTGCAAGCCCCGGATGCCAGTCGACATGGAATTAATCTTGCGAAGCTGGGAGCGCCATCGCTCTTTGCCTGGTGTTAGAGGCAGTTGCGGAGTTGGTGGCAAGGGGAATGCTGTAAACTGTTTAGAAAGAGAGACGATAAAATGAACGCAAAGGGTGTGAAGAAGTAACAAGCAATTTGAAAAAAGGTAACTTACACTCTTCCTCGCTTAATATTCCCTGCAGCTTCTCAAACGCAGACTTGGTCGAAATATTGGCGCTTTGTAGTGTCTCAACTGCAGCCGTCCAGCGCAGCAAGTCCTTGGCTTCCCCATTCGCATCCAGCGCCAACAGAGCACAGAGAAGCATCTTTCGCGTAGTATGGAACCGCGCAGCAAGAATCTTCAATGTCCTCAGAGACTCCATGTCTTCAAATTCGGATTCGCTGAAACCCAGGCGGGAATCTGAAATGTCAAAATCGCTAACGTCGTACATATCATAGTACTTCTCCAGCTCCATTTGCTCGGCGAAGCCCCTGACAACATCAGACACTTGGTTGTAAGTCTGCAAAACTCCGGCAAACGAGTTTTTGAGGGCCTTTCGCAGCCGAACGCATTTTCTGTTTTGGGTGCGATCCTCGAGTCGGCTAATTGGTGGGAGCGGTAAGCTGCTGTGGAAATTGTTAGTCTGTCTTATCTATATCAAGTGCAGCCGTGGCCAGAAGCAACCACAGCTAGAAAAGGGGGAGGCAGCAAAACTGACATTCGATATCCTCGCGACACGAGCTCGACTTCTTGGACGAGAGAGAGAGTGGCCTCGGTTGCACTGTCAAGGTTTTGCGAGTTCGATATAAATGTGGAGATTTCAGCCAGCGACTGTTCTCTGCGGTAGCGAAGCCACTGTCGTCGCACAAAGACTTGTCCTACCAGCGCGGCCGCTGCAGCAATAATAAGCACCAATATTAGGCGTCGTTTCGTCACATGCGATGGCGCACTACTCAGTGCCCAGCTTAGGAAGACTGCGAGAGCTAGAGCTCCGACGACGGATACTATAATACCTTCGGTCGAGAGGAGAGAATGGTCATTGCTGTCCGCGGTCGAGCCCGGCGTTTTCAGGGCAGGGGGGCGGTGCCCAAGTAAAGAATGGCCATTGAGAAGCTGAGAAGCAATGATTGTATATCTGAATTGTTCGAGAAACCGGGCGTTGTCTGCACGGTCGAGACTGGCGGCGAGGAGGGCCTACATCGATCGATTCAAGCTCAGATTAGTTTCATGCGGTGTGTAGGCGCAGCAGCGTGAGCTCCAGAGCTTCAGGATGGCGAGTTTTCAACATACAGAGCAGCTTTTCTTAAGTGATTGTAGCGACAAAGGTTGCGCCTGTGGTTGCTCAACAAGCTCCAGCTTGTTGGTATTGCGGAATCGTGCCTTCACCGAGGGGCGGCCGGTCGGCGCAAAAGGAGTCGGGCTCGCAGGAGGCGAGGTATCGGACGCTATCGACGACTGGAAATCGGGAGTGCCATCTATGGGAGCCCATTCCGCCTCCGACATATTACCACCATCTTTGAATTGGGACCTGTCAGTATGCGCGCCATTCAGGGGGAGGAAGCGACAATCTGGAGAGCATCAACATACCTCTGAGGTAGTCGGCTAGAGGCGTTTCTTCATACACCACGGGCTCCATCAGCAATTTTCATAAGCGACTTTCGAGGTTGGACAGCAACAACGAAGTGACACGCAGAGCCATGGAGCCCGCAGCGAGCAAGGCAGGAGGAATGTGATGGGAGATATGAATAAATGCCACAGTATGCGTTGCTGCTAGCTCCGGACAACCTTGTTTCTCTTGCCCTCAAGGGTTGTGTGTTGTTTTGTTTTGTTTTGGTTCGTTTTGTGTTTTGTGTTTTGTGCTGTTTGGTTCTTGTTTTTGTTTCGAGCTTTGTTTTGTCTCTTGCTTCCCCGTCCTGTTGTGTCTTGCTTCTGCGTGCTCGGCTATGGCCTGGTTTTCAGGGAGGAACCTCAAGTGAAACAGCAGACAGAGTTCCAGAGCCCTTCTTTCGATATATTCAGGGGAGAGCCAAGCGAAAGCGGGCTGGCGGTTCGCGTGCCTTGCGCTCAAGTGGACCAGCGAATACAGATATATTACTGCGAACAGCTAACAAGCAGCTCCTCGGCGCTGCGGTGTCGAAATCGCCTGCGGTTGCTCGGAACCATGTGCCAGGATGGATCGCCCGTGCATGGATCTGCCCCGTCAGCTCATTTAGGACCCTTAGATTGGACGACGGGGGTGCGCTGCGTTGCGTTTCCGTGTGAGGCGGAGCGTTCCAGTTTGCGGTGCAATGTCACTCTCGGATATGCCTCGAAAGCCACCATGTGTAGATTAGGGAGTGCATACGGAGCCACGGGGTTCGGAGTACTTGCCCCATACAAATTACAGCTATGGGGTACTTCGTTCGTGGAGGTACCTACCAGTAGTAGTAGTAGTAGATACACCGATTGACCGAGTATCTTCGCTCCGCCTTTGTACCTTCCAGGTCCCTTTAAAGCTCCCCACCGGAACTACATTTTTCCCGACAACCCGCGCGTACGGAGTAAGTAACCTAGAATTTGTACTCCGTAATCAAGGCTTCCAATTTTGGTTGGAGAGGGACAAATTGAGCCACAGCTCGAGCAGCTCAGCAAAGAAGCGGGCAAGATCCCCGACACCACACCACACGATACGATACGATTTCCTTCCTAGTCCCGAATATCAGTGCGATGGATCGATAATCTTCACGACTATACCATCAATCACCTCGTCGGCGGCGCACCAATGCCCGTGCGGTCATCGGCGCAATGCCGGCCTGCGATCCCGCAGAGGGCCTCTGCTGTTTGGATCACAGACTCGATGCTTCGCCAAGCCATTGAACACTATCACCGCCAGTTCGCCGTTTCCATATCATGTCGACGACTCAGCTCGCACTCCGGGCCTCTCGAAAGCCGCCGTCGGCAGCTGGGCAAGCGCAATATGACGGGAATTATGCCCTCGTCGTCGACTTATCCCCCGCTATGGCATTTTGATATTGCCTGGATACCCAGCGAGTGGAAGTGGGAGCCGCCATCTACCGTGGAAGAACGAAAGAGAAAGAAACAAGCCATCAACCCTTCGGCCCTCTTTGATGGCCTCATTTCGTGGCTAGAAAAATCAGATGGCGATAAGCCATTTATTCAACCACCGGCAGATATAGCTGTCTCCAGTGTGTCTATAGGAGAAACAGCTGCTGCAGTCGAATCTGTGCATCGCAATATTTCTATACCGGCGGAAACACTGCAAGAATTAGTAATATTACGAGACAGCATTCTTCTTCTCGAGACTATAAATACCGAGGCATTGGATCGTTTAAGGAAACTGTTTCGGCGTGATTATTTACGCAGAATGGATGAAGCAGATATTTCTATCGAGGGATTACGACTCGCAATGGAACCCCTTGATCAGGCCACGAGAGATAAAATATCAGACCCAAGGATGGTAGATTGGCTCATCGCTCGGATTCGCCGCAGCCTTCTAACCGGTCTTGACGTTGCCCAAAAGAAATGTTCTGACAAGCCCTTTGTACGAGATCTTTGGATGACGTTTTCTACCATCCTTTGTTCCTCGGGAGGTAGCTACCAGAATATCAGGCTTTTCAACCGCATGATGAGCTTGATGCCAGACTCGATCCGTTTTCAGATTCCTGCAGATGAGATATTCAACTTGGCAAGATCCTTTGTTATGGCTCAGGCTGGTAGCAGCAACCTTTCCACGCGCTGGATGGCCACGGCAGCTCAGTTCGGAGAAGCCCTTTCGATGTTGCATCCTACCCAAATGCAAAATCTAGATATCGAATTCAACACCCTCTTTTCACAGCAGGGGAGAGACCTAGAAAGAGACCGAAGACTGCTATTCTCATGGTTAATGGCCAAGGCGTACAATCCAATCACAACAAATAAGGAGTTTATTCAGTCTTATCGGGATCTTATTGCTTCCCGTGAGATTGATCTCCGCCACCTTCAGCTATGGCAACTTATTGTTGCCCGATTAAAATCAACAGGAGCTATTGAGACCAATGTACAAATTGAGCTTATACGAACCGAATACGGCTCCTTATCACAGCGATGGACAGCTTTATTCTCTGCGGTCCATGGCCTTACCAACGCAAGCAGCATCTTGGCAGAGCTTTGCAGCTTCTTCAGGGGCATCGACCAAACAGACGCTCTCATCAGCGCGCTGTCATCACTTCCCATCTCTCGAATGTCCATCGACTCCGCTCGGACAATAGCCGCAGCATGCGATGACCATATACTCGCCTTACAACTCTACGAAACTCTTCGGTCACGACTGGGCCAGGGCAAACAAATCACAACATGGGGCTGGGAGGCATGGGTTCCATACCTAGAACGAATCATCAAAGATCCCGAAATCACACGGCCAGTGCATTGGGAGGTCTTAAATCTCCCCCGACTAAGAGCCGCAGCCGCGCAGGATGCAGCCGACCCGGAGGAAATCGCCCGCGAGATCCAAGCCAAGATGGCCCTGCTCGACAGGATGGGCCAGTGGTACATGGAGGCCTCGCACCTCAACGACCGCCAGGTGCTCCGGCGCCTGCAGCGGTGCGCAAGCGTCCAACGAGAGCTGACAAAGGGCGTCTCGTCGCAGGTGCTCGCGCATGTGGCGGAAGTAGTCACACGAGACCTACAAAGGGGCCAATGGGGCAGGACGACGTGGTTGCAGTGGCTTTTGGGCATGGTCGCGCAGAAACACGGCGACAGGCACGCCAGTGACGTCTTGAAGTCACTCAAGGGGTGGAGGTGGATGATTGAGCACCACGAGGGTTCCGCCGCCGTCCCAAGCAAGAGCCCTAGGACGCGTGACGATACCAGCTAGTAGCTAGTAAGTATCCTGCACGAAGAAGCAGATGCAAACAAATTTAATATATCAATAAATAAATTAAGGGAAACGGCCCTCTGGGAATGACAGTGACTGGACGTAAGGTAGGGCATTGGGAGCATGTATTGGATGGGTAAATGCCCAACAGTGGATGACGGGTGAAGGCGTCGATGCCTAAATGCATGCAGGTTTCCGCAATCTTCGACTTCGCGCATACTAGTACTACCATTCTAGGCCAATTCGCTCAGACCTGCAGGATACTAGTATTAAACGCTCAATGACATTGGCTTACTCGTACTATCACGCTGTCTTCACGATTGGACAAGAGGACTTTTGATGCGTCTCAGTGGAGATTTCTAGTTCATTCAATCATCATTCTAGACCTAGTAGCCAAAGCAAACAAAAAACACGAATGAAAAGAAAAAAAGAGAATAAATAAATAAGAGACGCATAAAAACTCATGTATACATAGCATAAAATGAATACACACAGACGCGCGCGCACACAGGCCAATAATTAAGTACAAGCTCCGAGTATAATAGAAGTTCATAATCCATCAACCCAGGAGATAAATAAAAATAAAAAAGAGGTTCGCTGCAGGAAGAACGAAAATTTCCAATGGATATCGTATCATCAAACCATATTGAACATGTTGCTTTGCTTTCCCGCACTCTGCCCAACAGAGAAAATTAGAAGAAAAAAAACAAAGTCATCACTGTACTAGAAAAGAAAAACAAGCCATAAAAACCAAAGCCGTCATAACAGAGATATGTACGTAATGCAAAACAGAAAAAGAAAAAAAAAAACACCATCGCTCAACTTTTTTCTCAAATCTTATGAGCTAGGTAGAAAAGAAGAATAAGAAAAAAGGTCATCATAAATAGTGTAGTCATATCTCTCCCCCTTCTTAGATTGCATTCGCCTGTCTGGTATCGGGCGAGTTGGTGCCACCGCTCAGACGACCAGTGCCCGCAGCAGAAGCTCTCCCCCCGTCAGTAGATGGCGTGGGTTGGCGCGTGAGCTTGCTGCGAGCAATAAGCACCTGAGCAGGACAGACCACAATCTCCTCGTCGTTGGAGCCATCATCGTCTCCCTTCTTGACAACGAGGGGGAATAGGACAACGCGCACGATGGCGCCGTGAGCCTCGAGCTCTTCGTTGGTGAGCTTCAGTGCTCCACTCCGCTCACTCATCATGGACGCATTAAATAGGACAGTTTGTACAAGCTCGCCGTCTGCATCGTATTCTGGCTGGAGAGGTGGCAGCATCATGTACTCGGCCTTTTGTGTCCGCATCTCGATGGAGAGGTGGACGGCCTCGTGCATGACCCTACGCAGCTGGGCTTGGATCTGGGCCTCCAGGTTGGACGGCGGCGGAAGAACCTTGCATAGGGTCTGGTAAATAGCCTGGACGACAGCTTCTGTGTCCAGGTCTCGTTGCCTCTTGAACGAGTCACGCTTGGAGAGCAACGTAAGGGTAACTGCACGCCATTGGCGCACAGCTTGTGCTGGGCCAACCTCAGTCAGCAGCTTTTCCAGTGACTTGAGTTTCTGTCGCTGCTCTCGGTCCATTCCAAACAGGTACCGAGTAAAGACAAACTCCCAGATCATGTTCATGGTCATGGACATGAAGATGTCACGCCGCCTGACTCTGTCGTTGAGATATCTGTCGACGTCAGAGCCATCCAGGACGGCGTTGTCAAGCCGGTCGATGATCTTCTCATCATTGATCTCGCTTGTCAGGCGGCAGGCCCGCATGTCTGAGAACTTGGAAAAGCGCAGAACCCACTGCTGAACGTGGGAACATAGTTGTTGGCAGCGATGGTCAAAGTAGTCCTCATCTTTGATGTTGAGGAACTGCACGTCGGCAGCCTTGGACTCGAGAATCTGACGCTGCAGCTCGCGAATCCTTTCTTTGGCAGCATCCAGCTTGGTCGTCAGGTCGGCGATCTGGGCATCTTTCTCGTGGAGAGCCTGCATGAGAGCAGCTTGGTTGCCATCACGGTCGGCGTAGACCTGTAGATCGGCGTAGCGGCTGTTATCTTTGTTGGCCAACTCGGCGTTGGCGCTGGTGAGGCCATCATTGACCTCGGTCAGGCGAGAGACTTCGCCCTTTAGTAACTTGAGCCTCTGATTGAGAGCTTCAATCTGCGTGTCCCGGTCGGAAAGAGCGGTGACAACCCGGTGGCTCAGGTGCTGCTCGGTGCTGTGGCGAGCGTCGGAGAGCAGGCGGTTCTCTGCTATGAGCTGCTCGACTCTGGCCTCGAGCTGGAGGACTTGCATACTCTGGCGTCGACGCATGCTGTGCGGCCTTGTTGGAGATAGTGGCGAGCCGATGCGGCCCTCGCCGTACCCATCCTATAGAAAGCCCAATGTGTTAGAAACGGTAAGCGACGCTGGGCGAGCTGAGCTGATGCGACGCAGACAGGGGACAGGAAGAAAAACAACAAAGACTAAAAAAAATAGGCAGTATGAAAACAACTCAGAATGCCCGCAAATGACCACGACTCGACATGCAAGCACTTCGGCACACGCAGGCAGGCAATCAGAAAAAGACCAGATGCTTGAGGGATGCAGAGCTTCGCAGCGGTCGGGCGGAGCTTGGCTGGGGGGGTGGAAAAATCACGAGGCTGGGCGGTGAAGCTGAGTGGCTGGGCGCTGAGGAAAAAAAACAGCAGAAAAAACAGCCCAGACAGGCCCATGCAGGCGGCGGTGGGTCGGGTCATTTGCGGGCACAAATCATGTGACGAGACGAGAGAGAGCGTCAAGAAGAGTCTTTTGCACTCACGTATACATCGGTCTTGTCCTTGGCTCGCACGCGGCCCTCATTGGCGACCGGCGCCTCTGATGGCGGAGAAGCTGTCGTGCTGCTGGTGTTTTGCTGGCGCAGCGAGCGCAGGTCGGCTCCGCGCTTGTCTGCCCGCCTCAGCAGCGGCGGCGTCGGGTTGGACGACGATCGCACTGTGCTGCCGCTGACGGCGTCGGGCTGGTGCGAGATTTTCAGCCGTTCAGGGGTCCGCTGGCGCACCAGGCCGCTATTGGGCGGGGATTGTGGCGCTACGTTGCCATTGCTGGGGTCGGCCCGCGCTGGGTCTGACTGCTGGCGTTTGGTGGCGGAGGGGATCTGGCTGTCCGAGACGCTTCGTGGCTGCTGCTGCTGCTGTTCCATTGGTATCGGCATCAGTGACGGCGACTCTGGGCGCTGAAGTCCTGGCCCAATCTGGGCGCTGACTGCTCGTCGCAGGCTTCGTAGAGGTCCTGCCACTGGTGGTAAGGTTGCTGCCCGTCTCAGTGCTGGAGGAGTGTCGGATCGTTCTGTCGATGCGGGTGTTGGCGATGCCCTACCGCTCGAAAGTCGTGATGCGATGCCCATTCCGGCGATGGCCCCGTAGCCTTTCCTAGTAGGACTGGATCTCCCTGTCGGAGTCTCCGGTCGTGTTCCTGTTCCCGTCAACACTCTTTCCCTCGTTCCCGGTATTGTCTTCCTCTCGGAGTCTAGAGCCGCATCCCGTAGCGACGTAGTGTCCCGTAGTCTTTGCCCGCCCAACGTAGATCGTCGTAGGCGTCTCTGGGGTGGTCGCTCTGGTGTCCTGTTCATAGGCTCAGGAGTCTTGAGCTGTGCCATGGCTGCTTCTACCCAGTCTCCGTCAACTCCGCTGTCGCACTGCTTCTCTTCGTCCTCTTCAATTGGTATCGTGCTTGTGCTATGTCTCCTTGATCGGCTTGGGAGGCTGCTTCCGGAAAACCCACTGTCTCTGTAAAAGCCAACTTCTGACGCTGTCGCTTCAGCTTCTGCCTCTGTCTCTGGTAGTTCTTCAACTGCAGGCAACGCTCGCGGGGGCGACAACCTATAATCAGATAATTCGTAGTCAGAGAATTCGGATAAGTCCATCGGGGGAAGCACCGATATTTCTGATGCGGATGCCTCCCGGAGAAGCCCACCGATAGGATCCACCACTTGGGAATTCCGTCGAAGCAGCTCAAAGGGTCCTAAAGACTCCAGGAGCTCTGTCGCAGCCTTCAAATCCGGGCTCTCAATGAGCTCTCCTCCAAAAACGTCTCTTCTACGTGCTATTTCCTTTCCAGCTCCAGTACCTCTTGGTTCCAAAATACTTTCACTTCCTTCTGGTGTAACAGGTCTAATAGATTGATGTTGACGCTTCTTGCGCTTGTTGGGTGTCGTAGGGCCTTTGCCTCCTTGCAAGAAATCGTCAATCGTTTGTACTCGATTTATTTCCCAGCTCCTCTCGTCACCGCTTTTCCGAGAAGCTGGATTCCCTAAAAAAGACTCCTCTTTAGGGTCTTCTTTGTCTGTCGGTATGGGGTCTTTATCTCTGTCCCTTGTTTTCTTTTTGGTACCACCGAACCGTTCAGATATGAGAGAGATACCTCCGGTGATTCCTGAGAACCACTGGTTGGGTTTCTCGCCTCCTTGACTAGATGCTGAGCCAGGTCGATCACTCCTCAAGTCCCTCTCATTCGACGATTGGGGGTCAGAAGCGAATGAGTCTCGCTTCTCGCTAAGCATGCCTGAGGAAGACTCAGCACCATTGTCAAGACTCGCAGCATTTTCTGGGACATTCTCTGGGTTTATCCCTTCAGTTGAAATGTCGGTAGATATTTGCTGCTCCGTTTGGCTGTTCCTTCGCTGCGGTGTCGAAATCTCCAAGGGTTCATCAACGAGGGGCGCATCTTCGATCATTTGACCATCATCTGCGCGTTCTTGCGATTGCGCGCCATCCTGGGCTAACTCAGTAGAACTTCCCATGTGGCCAGATTCGTGTTTCTTGTCAGCAGATTTGCCCCAGCTACTTGTAAACAGATCCCATGCATTTTCCGGGTCATCTTCTGTAGGTGCGGGAGCAGCTGTTGAGGGAATGTCTCTATTATCTGATTCAGACTCATTTATTGGCCTGGAGTCGGCATTCTCAGATTCTTCAAGCGAACGTGGCATCTCGCCATTCTTGTTCTCAGGTGGGCTTGTAGCCTCTGTCGGCTGTGGTGCTTCAGGTTCTTCTCCAGCAGCCTCTTCAGGAATGGGATTTAGCGTTGGCAAAGATACAACGTCGCTTTCACTTGGCTCTCCAGAAACTCCCCTATCCGTGGTTCCATTCTCGGCCGAATCAGAGCCCACAAACTCGCGAGACTCGGGTTCCACCCTTTCTAAGACTTCAGACTGAGCAATGCCCGGCTCCAAGACGCTGATCTCGACAGGAGGTTTAGGCATATCGCCTTCAAGGTTGGTCTCTGAAGTCTGTGGAGGATTGTGGACACCATCGCCCTGTACCACTGGTTCACCGAGGCTTGCCAGTGAAGATGATGGATCGCTCCCCGCTTTCGATTTCTTGCGCTTATGTTTGTGTTTTTGCTTCTTCTTTTTCTTCTTCTTGGATCGAGGCCTGTGGGCATGTTGTTCTCCATGTGGAAGCGCTGTTACCTCAAAGCCAGTAAGGCTTGATGTAGACTCATTAGGCCTTGGATATCTGGATCGTCTAGCTCCCCCATGTAGCGACCCATGTAGCGATGTAGTATCGGAGACTATAGTTGAAGTATCGTAATCGTCATCGTCACTGTCACTGTCTTCATACTCACTTGCCGAGGACTCCCCATGTTCAACTTCAGGGACGACCAAATGCAGTGTACTTTTGCGAGGCTGCACGTCTCGCGGCTCCACGAAAGTTGGCTGTCGGGTCGCAGAATCAGCAGGGTCAATGGACTCTTGGAGTTCTTCTGTGAGTTCCTTAGAAGTACCTTCTGCAGGCTCGGCTGGTAAGGCAGCCTCAGATTCAGGCTGATCAACCAGCTCCGTAGACGACCGTTCTTCGATTGGCAGACCGACTGCTCCAGCTGGTGGCAATTGCTCTAAATCAACGGGAGTAGTATCATCAGGTACAATGGTTTCAGCAGCAGCAGTTGACTCAGCCGATTTATCGTGGCTTGACTCCACAGCTTGAGGTTCGTGGACTGCCTCTAGCTCGTTAGGTGGAGCATCAATCTCAGCTATATCTGACGTAGATGGAACGATATTTTCTCCTTTTTCTAGGACCTCAGGCACAGAATTCTCTTGCTCAGCTGCATCTGTTGTTGATTCAAATGGATGAGGATGAGATGTCCCGTCGGCAGTAGGTGAATATTGAACTTCATCCTTCTGCGAAACTGGGTCTGCGACTGCTTCCTCTGCGGCTGCTGCTGCTTCCGCAGCGCGAGCAAGTCTCCGAGCCTTCTTCTTTTCCTTTTTAGCAATCTTTTTCCGCGTAGCCTCATCCACTTCTTGAGATGGAGCATCTGTCGTCGATGGCTGAAGCTCTTTGGACTCGGGTTCGTGTTCACTCTCATCATCAGAAGACTCGTGATGGTGATCCTCCAACTTGGACTCTTCTAGGATCTCTGATGCAGGTTCTTGCAGACTCTCCTCTAGCGTGGGCTCTGATTGAACCTCCCGAGAGTCAGGGTGCAATTCTTCATCAGCCTCCTCGAGTGCTGGCGCCGGCTCTGGCACCTCAGATTTTAGAGACTCCTCCAACTTGGGTTCCTCTTGGATCTCTGATGTGGATTCGGGTTGAATCTCTTGCCGAAGTTCTTGCTGAAGTTCTTGCTGAAGTTCTTCGACTGCCGGTTCTTGCTGGCCCTCCTCTAGAGTTGGCTCTAATTGAACCTCTCGAGCATCAGGATGTAATTCTTTATCAGCTTCCTCAAGTGCTAACTCCGGTTCAAGTTCCTCAAATTTCGACTCTTGCTGAGCATCCTCCGATGGAAACTCGACAGATGTTGATTCTGGTTGTTGAGGCTCTTCAAATTTGGGTTCATCCTGAGCAAGAGTATCTGTCACGGTGCTAGGCACCTCTGGCTGAAGGTCATTGACAGTTTGCTCTTCAGAAGTCTTTTCCTCAGCCAAGCTATCATCAACCACTTCCTTGTCTTCCTCAGCCAGGGTGATCTGAGGAATAGGCTCAGCAATATCAGACTCAAAAATATCTAGAGGATGAGAAAGTATCGGCTTAACCGCCTCATCGTCCTTGTTCAAAGGTAGAACATCATTGATGTCCGCAGCAGGCTCGGCAATATCAGACTCGAAAATATCTAGAGGATGAGAAAGTATCGGGTTAACCGCCTGATCATCCTTGTTCACAGGTGGAACATCATTGGTAACCGCAGCAGGTTCGGCAACATCAGACTCAAAAATATCTAGAGGATGAGAAAGTATCGGTTTAACCGCCTCATCGTCCTTGTTCAAAGGTAGAACATCATTGATGTCCGCAGCAGGCTCGGCAATATCAGACTCGAAAATATCCAGAGGGTGAGAAAGTATTTCGCCAACCACGTCATCATCCTTGTTCAAAGGTGGAACATCATTGGTATCCGCAGCAGGATCCGGATCTGTCAACCTGGTGTCGACCGTGTCATCCTTGATAATAATCTCTGCCGGGGTCTCGAATTGGCTTAGGTCGTCAGCCACAGTCCTTTCTTGGCGCTCACTTGTTGGATCAGTGAGCTCTTCTTCCACCTGTGGCTGGACCTCTTGCGGCTCCAAAGAGTCTTCAGCCTGATATTCGCCCGCCTCTGTAGAAGCGTCCTTGGCCTCGGTAGCACGCTCAATTTCTTCGCTAGGATCTTCAGGCACTGTGCTTACAGGGGCGATAGCACCATCCTGAGCGAGATCCATTTGCTCAGACTCCTCAGTTCGACGGAGGTGCTCCGATTCCACTTTCTCGTCCACGTTTGGTAGCGTGATTGGTGATGCCTCTATTTCAGCTTCCAGAGTGGGTTGTTCCAGTTCAGATGTAATATTAGATTCTTGAGGAGAGTTGGTTTCTTCCTCTGGGGGGTCTAAAGTATTAGTCGAATCAACAACTTCTACAGATTGGTCAGAATTATCCGTTTTCTCTTCTTCCTTCTCTCCATCGAGATTCTCATTGTCGTTATCCTCCATCTCCGGTCTGTGCTCTTCCTCACGCATTGATCGAGAGTCCTCAGCAGGCCCAGTCTCTAAAGGAATATCAGATTCAGTAACATCGACATTAACCTCCCTTGATTTATCTCCAGAGTCTCCAGTCTCCAAGTCATTGTTGTCCATCGGTGGCTTCAATTCATCAACGCCGGCCTCCTGCTCCAGCTTTGGCTCTAATTCCAGTTCTTGATCGAGTTCCTGAGGTGGGATGGTCTCAGATTCTTGTAGAGGTGTGGACTCCACATCTTTGCCCTCATGATCCTCGGCTAAGGTTGAATCTAACCCATTTTTGTCTTCCAGGGGCTCCAGGCTAGAACCAGAGGGTTGCTCAATTGCCATGTCGTCTCGTGTCTTGGGCTCCTCCTCTAAGGTGGGGGGGAGTGAAATATCTGATTGAGTCGGAGGTGCAGCGTCGCTGACAGCTGGAGGGCTATCCTCAAGTGATGCTTCAGCTAAGTCTGTGCTGGGGACTGAGTCGCTAGGCATTCCTTTGTCTGTATCAGATTGCTGTTCTTCCACCTTGGGGCTCTCATCTACTGAAGTGAGTTCTCTCGTCTCCGGTGCGGTATCAGCCGGAGTTTGAAGGTCAGTTTCGAGAGATGGCGGTTCCACATATTCATCTGGAGTCATCTCAGGTTCAGGCTCTTGCTTTGTCGGCTCAAGGTCGAAGGAGACAGAATTTTCTTGCTTTTCTTCATTCTTCTCTCCCTCTACTGATGGCTCAATTTCCTTAAGCTCAGGCTCCGGGAAAGTAGGATTTGAGGTCTCTGTAGATACTTGCTCGTCAAATTGCTCAGCCTCTTCAACAGAAGGAATGACATCGATGGCGTCCGTAGAGCGCTCATTGTTTTCCTCAGCCTTGTCTGTGTGCTCCAGTACCGGAGCATCAACGTCGGGTTCTACAGGAGCTCCGGGATATTCAAGCTCATCTGCCTTAGTCTCGGCCTCATTAGCAGTATCGGGTACAGCAGGCGCCGTTATAGCCTCAGTTTGCTCAGTTTGTTCATCCGTTGGCAGCCTAAAAGACTCCTCGGGAATCGCAAAACTCTCATCCATTTGTGTTGGCTCATAGCTACCAGGAAATTGCTGGGTGGGATACTCAGAAGGAGCATCGCCCTGGGTGAATAATGGCTCGGAAATGTCAGAAGCAAACGACGGTAAATGAGCAGGAGCCCAATCAGTATCTTTGCCGCCCACTGTCTCTGCTACCTCGTCGATAGATCGCGAAGAGCTCTCCTCTGTCTTTGGCTCGAGTGAGATATCTTCTGTTGCTGTTGCAGCTTCAGATTGTTCAGGAATCAATTCTTCAGCAATAGGCTCCAGATCGTTGATCTCCTTAGTATCCTGTTGCTCAGGTCGATCTTCAACTTGGTCAATATCCAAGACTGACTTGTCTGTTGCAGGCTCTGGGCTGAACTCGATAGTCTCTTGGCTCAATGGCTCGGATACTTCTGCGGGGTCTGACTCTCGTAATAAGTCTTCCATCGACTCCTCTAGTATAGGAGACAATTGATCCTTGAAGGTCGGATCATCTCGATCAAGCTCCGATTGCACAAATTCTTGGCTTTCGGTGGCATTTGTCTCCTCAAGACCAGGCTCTTCCATGATTGTGGGTAGATCTTGAAACGCAATTGGCAATGTCTGTTCATACTCTGGGGCAGCTACTGTCCCCTCAGAATCTTGTTCTTTATCTTCAGCTTCAGCCCATTCACGATCGACTGAAGGAGATTCTTCTAGTGGAACAGATACTAGCTCATCAGTATGAGAAGCAAGTGAGTCCCTGATTTCCGGGTCAACGAGCTCTTCAGCCACAGCAGAAGATTCAACGGGCGGCTCCTCTGCAGTTGGAAGGATCTCGTCGGTTACCAGCGCCTCCCGATCTTCAACAGGAGCGTCACGGTGTTCCTCTCTGGTAGACTCGCTAGCAGGATTTTCAGTAGGAGAAGTTAGATCAGACTCCACGTCGACGGAAGCAGGAACCTCTTCTTGCAGGGGAAACTCTTCCTGTATGGGAGCGAGAGTTTCAGTCCTTTCTTCCACGGCAATAGCCTTATCCTCGAGTTGTTGTAAGCTCTCCTTTTCACCATCCTTCTCACTGCCCAGCTCTGGGGAAATTATTCCCGCTTGGTCGACTCCGATATGGTGCGAGTGCGGAATTGGATCACTATCAGTAGCGGCCCACTTGAGAAGCCCGTCATCAAAATCTGCTACGTCGTTATTTGTACTTTCGACTGCATCAGATGGAAGATTTCGCGGCTCTTCGGTCTCAGCCAAGGTAATGTGTTCAGGTTCAGTGGGTGCGGCGGCCTCTTGCACCTCTTCAATTGTAGGTTCTTCCGCAATATCTCGTGGGAGCTGTTCTGAGGCCTCAGGTACAGGTTCAGGGGCAGCAAAGTCTTTGGCAACGTCAAGGGGTGTACCCTCCACCACTTCTACCGTATCAGCAGGCGTGGGTGGGGCTGAAGACTCAGTAACAGGTTCAGTCTCGCTCCGATGAAGTTCTGTAGGTAGATTGCGCGTAGCATCTGAAGCGGCCTCAGTGGCAGGCTCCACAGCTGGCAAGATGGTAGAGTGAGTGGATTCAGTAGCAGGTTGAACGGGAATTTCGTGGGAAGCTTCTGCTGCTGCTGCTGCGGCGGCGGCGGCTGCGATTGCTGTCTTGCTCTTCTTCTTCCTCTTCTTCTTCTTCTTCTTCTTCTTTTTCTTTTTCTTGCTTTTCTTAGAGCTCGTTGACACCACAGACGCAGCCCCCAGAGTCTCGATAGATGCCGTCATATCGCGGACTGTGTGTCCTTCTTCCCCTACGCGCTTTACGATTTCCACGTGTTCTTCTTCCTCCTCCTCTTCGTCAGAGTCTTCAGAGTCTGCAGAGTCGTCGTCTTCGTCTGTTTCCTCCTCCTCCTCTGACTCAGACGAGTCTTCGATGAGCGTAGATGCCTCAGGTTTCCTTGGGTATTCTTGCCCAGAGACCCCAGAGTCTCTTTGACTTGGCAGAGGTTCTTTGTCATCGTCGGATGCAACTTCAGGGATATATCTCAAATTTTCCGAATGCTCAAGAGTTTCCTCCAAGAGGGGCTCAGTGGCTGAGCGAGATGTAGTACCTGGGAGAGTGCCCATGATGATTTCTTCGACTTCCTCCGAGTCTGATTGTTGAGTTGGTTCAGCAATTGCATCGGACAAGAGCTCATCAGACATAGGTATGATGTCAACAGCCTCCTCAACATATGGTGCTTCAACAATCTCGTCAAGGGGCTCAAAACCAGTAATCTCCTTAGCATTTGATTCAAATTCCGGTCCAGGGGTATAACTTTCAGGCTCGGATTCATCCTCAATCGTTACAGGTCTGGCCTTGCTCTCCTTGATGGGAAATGGTTCCTCTACCTGGGGGGTTACCTCTGGTCCCAGGGCCTTCTCTTCGGTAAAATCTTTAGAAAAATGCTCATTTGACGGGATGTATTCGACATCTAGAGGAGAGTCCTTGGCGATAACTGATTCCGGAACATCGACAAATGCAGCCACCGTCTCGTCGGCCGTAGGTTGAATGGGTAAGTCGAGCCCGATTTCCGCTTCCGATGAAATTGACTTGTTCTCCTTCCTGTTTCTCTTCTTCTTACCCTTTTTCGATGACTCCTCGGTGGTTTCTGATAATGGGTCTGGATAGCTGGGGCTCCCCTGGCGGGCCTGGGCCTGGTCCTCTGGGACGCTCTCAATGCTAGGCAAAGTCTCAATCACCCTATCCATAGATGCCAGTTCTGAATGTTCCGGTACCTTGTCCTCAAAATATTTTGCGGGTCTTGAAAATTCAGGAATAGCGCCGAGCATCGATGGCTCAATGGGCGGCAGATCCGGTTCATACAAGTCCTCGTCGTGCATGTCTGCAGGCGAGGTGCGTGCGGTTTCGAAATCATCGGAAGGTTCGTCTGCTGATGTCAATTCTTCGGCGCGTAGGTGGATATCCTTTTGGGGCGAGAGTCGTCGTGTAGGAGTTGTAGGGCTCGGTATGGCTTGAGCGTCCACTGTCCTAGCCGATTGGCCCGACGAAAGCGTCGACTCAACGGGAGCAGGTTCATCGTAATCGTCGTTTAATGGCCTATCGTTACCAATCGTTCTAGGACCTGAGGGGCTATATTCATAACGAGCCGCAGCTTCTCCTAAAGTGTTGTCAGTAGGCTGAATGGGCAGCTCATACGTCATGTCTGCTTTTGGCGTGGAGCCTTCAGATCCCCCATCGGTTACAGCTAGACTCTCGACTGGAATATCATCAGTCCGTAGCCGGAGCCGACGGTCAGTGAGGTTGAATTCATCATCTGGGTAGGGCATTGGGCTTCGGAAGTCTTCCGATAGCGACTCCTCTCGGTCAGACATGGCTCCACCCTCAGCTTCACTTGTTACTTCGCTAGGGGGTAGAGGCGGCAGCTCTTCACCTCTGACGCTTTTATCACTGGATCCCCGGCGGGAATGCTCAAGAAGCATCAGAGGCATAAACTCTTTGGTGCTATCCCAGGAAGTTGGACGGGGTGGAGTACGGGGAGGCTTGACGGCAACGGGACTGGAGGGGTGGGATCCGATACCCCTGAGGAGTGCTGCGAGAGGGACAGCAGTGTTACTATATGATCTGCCGCGAGTGCTGTTGTACAGATTTTCTTGATTGCTTCGTTGCCGGCGATGAGTCTTCTCGAATCTCCGTTCTCGATCTTCGACCGGCGTTGCGGGGCGACTATCAGGCAGGCCCGGTAGCTCGTCAAAGCTACCCTCCACGGGACTTCCCGGTTCGCTTGGGGGTAGAGGGAGTAAATCTCTATACTGGGGGTCAATTGCAATTGCCCGGGGAGCAATCACGGGGTAATGATCATTAAACTCTTGGTCCGAGCCAGAGAGTTCTCGCGAGATGTTCTCCGGTTCCGAGGAAACATCGGCGGCATTTGAGCGAGTCAAGGCCGTTGCTGCAGCTGCAGCAATGCTCGCTGGGCCGGCACCCGCGCCAAGAGTGCCGGCTTGCTCAAAAAAAGAATCTCGCTTTTCATTGATGACTTCGTTTTTGTCGTGTTTGCCGCCAGATTTGTTAAATATGCCTGAGAAAAAGCCGGGCTTCTTTCCAGAGACTTTTCGTTTACGCGACGAAACAGGTTTCTCGCTATTATCATTATACCGTGAAGGTTTGCTCTCCCGGCTTCTCGGCTTTCTTTCTTCATCATTGGGCTCCGAAATTACGGAACTCACGCCGCGGTAATCTACAAGATCATCACCCGGATGCAGTGGCGGTTCGTTGCCACCATTTTCGCGAAGGTCCAAAGCAGAACCATTTCGCCGCCTGGGCCGAGTGCTCCTTCTGCTAGAAGTTGACAGCTCCGAAGCCACCAGCGACTTTCGTGTAGATCTAGGTGAACTATCCCAATCCTCCCAGTCTTCGACACTGTAGACGGTACGAAGATCGCTGCCTTCATCACCAGGTGCCGAAACCCTTGAGAGTTCAGTACCCTCGTCCCCGGGAATGGACAGCTTGGAGTGGTCGTCGTCAAAGCGAGAAGAAACAGTCGACAGCTCGTCATGGCGATCTCGTCGCTTCTTCTTCTTTTTCTTCTTTGACTTATTGGCAGAGGCAAAGTCAGAGACACTGTCTTCCAGTTCGCGTAAAGCTTCTGGCTCGAGTCTCCTAATTGGAGGCTGCTCAGGGTCGGATGTGTGTGTTAGTCCAACCTCTGTTGTCTCAGATTCCTCAGTCCGCTTAGACTGTCTCATCTGAAGGAATTTTTCCAGCCTCTCAATCTTTTCTTTCTTGTCCTCATCATCTTGAATCTCAGGGACTGACTCCAAGTCGCGCGATTCTGCGGCTTCCAGTACTTCTCGTGGTGGCTGAATCTCGCCTGATTGCCTCCTCTGGAGAAATTTCTCGAGTATTCTTCGTTGTTCAGTATTGCTCTTTCGAGGAGGTGTGACTGGTCGATCTTCTACAGCTGGTGGCTCGACCGATTCTCGCGGCTGAGAGGGAGGTTTGATTTTGCCAGACTGCCTCATCTGAAAATATTTTTCCAGCGTGTTCAGTCTCTCTTGCTTCTGAGTCTTCTCATCCTGCTCATCCTCTGTATCAGTCAACGAGAGTTCTGCCTCCTCCACATCTTCTTCTCTGCTTCTTGCCAAGTCCTCCATCGGCTCCTCTGGAACTATTTGGCCCATGACGGGGGTATCATTTGTTCCCGGGCGAGAGTTTCGGCGGCGAAAGGTCGGGTCGTCAATTACAATATTAGGATTAAAGCCGGTCTTCTCCAGGCCAGCCGCTACCGTAGCCGCGAACTCTTCATCATCGGCGTACGTCCCAGGCATCTGTTCCGGCTCAGGGCTAGCCGGTTTAGGGCCAGGAACAGGTGGTGCGCCGTCGACATCATCATCGGTAGGAAGATCGCGGCTCCGCGACACAGTGCTTCGATCAAGCTCGGTGGTCGGTTCGGAGGTGCCAGCGGCCATCATCGCGGCGATCTTACCCCATTGGCTAATCTTGCTGAGACGGGGCCTGGGTTTTTCTTCCGTCTCAGCCAACTCGTTTGGGGACTCGGCACGGCTACGAGTTTCGGGAGACTCGACTACGAAACGTTTTGTCGAGTTTTCACCCCAGGAGACAGACTTGCCGCTCGGCGAAGATTGGGTTGCCTCTCCTTTTGGCTCGGCGTCTTCATCCTCTGATGAATCAGCTAATTCCGATGATTCTAGCTCTTTTTGGACTTCTCGAGTGGCAGGCACCTCCGTTGGCTGCTCTAATCCTTCACGAGCTGCTGCCATAGAATCAGGGCTAGGAACCGGAGTAGGACGCACAATGTTTAGCAAGGGGCGTTCGCGATCGCATGACGGATCTCTGGACTTGAATCTCGGGGTATCGGCCCCCCTAGTGGCTCTGAATCTGTTAGTTTCGTGAGGGTAGATCTCATTGTCGATCCTGACATCGGCGTTAGGGGCGGCGTAAGGGTTCGTGTCGTCTTCTTGTTCCCTGCCTTCCATGTTGGGCGGTGTAACGATGGTAATTGGCTCTTCAACGGGTGGCTGTTCCCATTTGTCCACTACGGACCCATCGGGAGATTTGCTGTGAGACCGGATCTCGTCAGAAGCAATCTTTCGAGCAATTACAGATTCGCGATAGTATTTGTCGGCGTCCTCCTGAACGGCATCCTTATGTGGCAGGCTGCGGTCACGAGAGCCATCATCCGAGTAATCACGACGTCTGCGCTCTCGCGACCGCTCTTCTTCGACAGCAATGGCAGATGCGACTGCGACAGCAGCAACTGGAATCGTCGAACGCTTGGCCTCGTCTAGGATGGATCGAGCTTCTCTTTCCTCTTCCTCGTATTCGTATCCTTCTCGAGGGTCTCTACGCCGAGATCCGGACTGGGTTCCCCTTCTCCTCTCTTCTGCTGCCCTCTCAATCTCAAAAGAGTCCTTTCGGCTAAGTCTGACATCCGAATGTGTTTGCGGTCGGGTCGGCATTAAAGGTTGAGATGGAGGAGGTGCAGAGGCAGGCGCGGGCGCAGGGTTGGCGAAATTGGGTACTCGTTCAACGGTTACAACCTGGGGCGTTAGTGGCCGGCGGGGAGTGTCGAACTGGGGTATATCAAAAGTATCGGCAACCTGGTGTTGAAAAGGGTTAACATTGGTGTTTGGAGCGGGTTGGGCTGGCCCCTCAATATTCCGATCACCTGCCTTTGTCGCACGAGCGGTTTGCTGCTGCTGCTGCTGCTGCTGCTGCTGTTCTTGTTCCTGCTGCCTTTGTGCATCGCGTAGTTGGGCTTCACGCATCTGCATGTGGACATCGTAGGTAGTTTGATACCTTAGTGTCTCTTTGCGCTCTTCCGGATGGAGCTCCCCCCAGGATCTACTTTCCTTGGGCAGATCAGGCGAGTTTTTACTAAAGTAATCGGGCATTTGGCGGTTAGATTCTGATAGAGGAGAATCCACATCGGCTCGACGGTTATAGTACACTTCTGGATTCGCCCTCCGCCGCTCCAACTCTTCAAAGGGGGCCTGGTCTCGGTGGAAATGTTCTTCGTCTGGGTCTGGGCGGGTGCGCTTTACATCATCGCGATAGATGCGGTCTTCCGTCCAGGGTCCCCTTTGGTCAGCCATCCGAGCTGCAGCGGCGGCTGCCGCCGCTGCGACGCCGCCGCTGAGTGTAGGATCAAGGCTCCCCTTATCAGATTGTTGACGGCGATAGCTGTTTCGAGAATCTCGCCTACCGGCTTCAAAGACCTTGCTGGAGACGGGCACCATGGGAATCGGCTGCTCGAGGGGAATGGATCCCTGGCGGCGAGCGGAATCGGCCTGCGATCCCCCGGTAGCTGGTCTATCGTTGTCATAGCGACTGAGACCCGAATTGGGGCCGGTATAGGACTGTCGTCCTGAGCCCGTGGAGGGCGGCTGCTGTTCTTCATCTCCAAATCCGCAGGGGGTGTGCACTAACCCACGCAATGAGTTGACCGGTCCGAAGAGCTTGGGATCCACAACGGAGCTCTTCCTGCGGTGGTGAGTCGGGCGAGTCGGGTTGGAGTCGGCAACAGAGGCGGCAACGGCCCCAGCAGCCGCTACCATGGCCCCCGATAAGGCGACATTGGAGCGCGAAGAATCATTGCCGCCATAGGCCAAATGTAAGGCGCTCTCATCACTTGATGAGCTCTCGGAGGAATCGCCGTCGTCATCGGAGGCTGACTCCCAGTCTGATTCATCAGAGGATGAATCACGATGCTTCTTAGAGTTGCCAAGCCCTCGTTTTTTAGCCTCCTTTCTGCTCTTTCGCAGTGCACTGATGGCAGCGGCAGTGGATGCTAGTGCAGAAGGTCGACTCTTGCCAGCATTGCGTAAGTCTTCCTCATTTGACTGCCGCGCCAGATCTGAGAGCTGACGACCAATGGCGAGAATCTCTTCATCTGTCTTATCACGCTTCTTCTCATTGAGCGATCTAGGGGATGGCCTGTTGGGGATTGCGGCTGGATAAGGCGGCTGCTGAGGTTGCCGCTGCTGCTGCTGCTGCTGCGAGCCCGATGCGGCAGAACCAGCAACGGAGCTGCTGTAGCGCGTGGACCTGTCCTTTTCCTTCTTCACAAAGCCTGTTCCGTAGGCCAGGTCCGAATTGATTGATGAGTGAGACGAGTTGGTCCCGCCAGCAAAGAAAACGCCGCGACGCTTTTTAGTGCCGCTCCCCCTGCGCCGCCGTCGCCGGCGTTCTGACGGAGCCTTCATAAAGGCGCTGAAGAAGCCTCCATAGCGAGAGATTGGGAACTGTCGCGAGATTTCTAGGTATGAGGAGGAGGAGGAAGAGGGCGACGAGGACAGAGAGCCGGACGATGCCCTGGATCGGGGCTCGACGGCATCGTGAGGCGTGGTCTGCCGCGGCATTGGCAGCGACGTCTGCTGCGGAAACGACTCCTGGTATTTCTGCTGATACTGCTGGTGTTGCTGGTATTGCGGCTGGTATTGTTGCTGCGGCTGCGATGGCGGCAGTGGCTGATATGGCTGCTGCTGTTGCTGTTGTTGCGGTGGTGGTTGGTAGGGCTGCTGTTGTTGCTGTGGGCTGTCGGCGCTGTAGGTGCCCGGCATCTGCTGAGGCGTGATGCTCGTAGGGGAATACATGCTGGCGGCGGAATCCTCGCGCGATTGTCGCTTCTCGCGCCTCCGCCTCCTGGAGCTCTCCAGGCTCCGGCGGCGGGGAAGAGGCATCGTGGAACCAGCTGATCTGGCGTCTGGTCACTCTGCCAGCAACGGGATTTTTTTTTTTTTTGTTCCCTAGCTGTGTGAAGGAAGCAAGTCAAGCAAATCACTGCCCGGTTTGTTTTTTGTTTTGGTTCCTAAGGGAAAACGAGCTGATGGAACTTGGCCTAGGCTGGACGCCAAAACTCCTCCCCCCCAGTCGACCCGACCCGCTCCGTCGACAAGCGGTGGCTGGGGCGACAGCTCCAGTGAACGAAAGGTGCACAAAGGCACTAAAAAGAGGGCCTGGGAGATGGTGGTGGCCAGCCTGGTTGCTGTGGCTGACGGACGGGCCAATCAAGCGTGGCAGCGATGGGCTTTAGCGGCTTTGTTCAGCTGGCAAACTCGGACCAGGGATCGATCACAAGAGCTCGACCAGACATAAAAAAGGGGGCAGTTTTGGCGATGATATCGAGATCTGAAGAGGCTGCTCGGCAAGACGCGAGCGAGCTGGGGTAGCTACGGAGTGTGTTTCAGGCGGAGTAAGTTCTCGCCAAAGAAAAAGCTGCTGTTTATCATTCGGCATTTCCCTCTTACCAATTTCTAGCGAGAAAAAGAGGCAGGGAGAAGAGGAAACAAATGGCGCCGTAGTACACGATTCTCTTCTGTTGCAGAAAATGAACAAGCTTGTCGTAGCGTGCACATGCTTGTGCTCGTGTACAGTACTGTATTACGGGCATTACGCACTGGTGGGGTCGCTCATATCAAGCGTGTTAATGCTAGGTACTTAGGCTTGCTAGGCTCTGTATTACAGTCGTAGTCCCTTGATTATCAGGTAAGCATTGAAAGTTGTTAGTGCTAAACACGATGCTCCTCTCTTCCCCCCTAATAGCTCCCAAGTATCCATCCCTTCATCCACTTCCCACATGCGTGCTTGGCGGGTACATCTGCTGCGTTAGTGCGGGTACGTCGAACACCTACAATCGCCTTGGCCAATCAACCGCCCCGCAGCCGCCCGTTTCGAGGGCCTCAGGCGTTACAGGTACCAACGTTGGGCCAACACCTCCGTCTCACCCTGTCTGACCAAAGAAGAAGAAAACACCAGTAATGCGTCGTATATCTGATACTTGACCGCCACTACGTATGTTTTTGGTCGATGCTGCGACCCCGCTTTTCTGCCAGTTGGCACTACGTGTGTGTGTCTCGCCATATCGGGACATCCCTTAAACATGGACAAAAAAAGCGATACAGCGCTTGAGTGCTACAGAGAGACCAGGGGCCTTGAATTTACCCTACATTGTGGCCCGAGTCAGGGTGTTCTGCTAATTCATAGAGATGAAAAAAAAAATTATGTATATATTATACCCATACGGAGTAGATAGTATATATCATATAAGTACGAAGCAGTGCTGTCCCAAACAGAGTAGTAATATTGTAGATGCCACATGTTTTTCTTTGCCTTCTCTTTCTCTCTCTCTCCCTCTCTCTCTTTTCCCTTTTCCCTTTTCAACCCCTCACATCCATTATTGCGAGACATCGTCTCTAATAGACGAGCCACCGCACACAGAACCCACTCACACACACTCACACTTACAGGCAAGGAGACCAGAGACAAAGACCAAAAAAATAAAACCCCTCCTGCAGTGCTGTTGAATGATGACGCCCTTTTTAAACCATCCTCATGTATGTATGCCTCAGCATCGAGGCCACCTCGATGATCATCTCCGAGCACTGCATGCCTCCCATCTGCACGCCATTAAGATCTCAGGTAGGAATGCCGATCGCTATTAGACGGTAATACCTAGTACTGGGGAGCGCATCTCATCTACATACATACATAGTTTGTGAACCCTGGCGCAAGTTTAGAAGATTGCCCTCAACTCCACAGCCATTTGCTAGCAGAGCATAGATAAAATTCCACGCTATATCTATTAAGTGACTCAATTGTGATGATAAACCGCTAGCGCAGAGCAGTAAGCCAACAGTTATTACGCTCAACTACTGCTAGCGTATTATGGCAGTGAACAACTCTGCTACACTCAACATTTTAAATCGTGATATTACATGACCGACTAGAGAGCTCAGCAAAGCTTATCAACACCAACAGCCACAAATACCATCTCGTGCAAGACATCGGCATATTAAGCTACGAGGCGCTTAAGCCCTTGTATAATATACACAGCCATATTATAAGATATAAAAAACGGCCCGTCCCCTAACTAGGTCCAGCTCTTAAAAAAACGAAAGCCTTCGTATCTTCATTAAACCCCGCTTGCTTCCAATCTTTCCTCTTCCTCTTTGAACACATCGACCACCAAAGGGAAAAACAAGAGATGTAGTTTCTCTCTTAATACCCCGGCACCGCCCTCACCTTCACATGCAGTCCCTTCGCCGGCCTCTGCGTCACGCCCCCCTTGATATCCATGTTGTTCATATCCATCTCCTCCTTATTCGCCAGCTCAAACTCGAACCTCCCAACCCATGCCGCCAAGAGACACGCAAACTCCCCCGTGGCAAAGCTCAGCCCGATGCAGCTCCGCGGTCCGTGGAGGAACGTCATGAAGGAATAGTTGCTGTCCGCGCCGCCGCTCGCAGCCTTCTTTTTGCTCTGCTCAGACTGATCGTCGTTGGACATCCATCGTTCCGGGATGAACTCGCCGGCGTCTGGGCCCCAGAGCTTCGGGTCCACGTTGACGGCAAAGGGAGACAGGACGATCCGGATGCCTTGTCGGACGGGCACGTTTTGGATCGTAGTATCATGTGAAGCCTCGCGCACGGTGACGGGGACGGGGCTCCAGTATCGTAACACCTCGCTGCACACTGCATTGAGGTACGGCATGCGGTCAATGTCTAGGCTCGTAAGCTTCGCGTCGGCGTTGTCTGTGGACGGCAGCCTCTCGCGGATCTCATTGCGCAGCCGTGTCTGCATCTCGGGGAAGCGACAGAGGAAGTAAATGGCCCAGGTCAGCGCCGTGGATGTCGTCTCGTGGCCGGCGGCCAAAAAGGTCATGAGCTGGTCCACCAAATTTTCGTCTGTGAAGTGCCCGCTCTCTATCGCGACGGAGAGAATGTCCACATCCGTGCGCTCCTTGCTCGCCATCATCTTATCCTTCTTCTCCCGGATGATATCCCGGCACACGTCTTTGATCTTCCCGGCAGCCTCATTAACAAGTTTGTTACGCTTCAACGGGAGCCGATAGAGAAGCCAGGTCGGCACCAGTGTACCCAGTAAAATCAAGAACTTGGCCGGCGGCCTTGGAGCGAACAGATACTGATATGTCTGAACAAGGTCACTGTTCTCATCCTGGATGGCGTTAAAGTCCTTACCCAGGCCAGCAACGCCGATAATGTCAAGAGTGACCCTCGACGCCCACTCGCAGATCTCCATTTCCGTCTGGTTGTCCTGGCCACACTCCTTCATCATGACCTGGATGGATTCACGCGCCTTATCCCAAAAGAGAGGATACAGTTCTTTGACATGTCGGAATGCAAAGGCGGGCATCAGATTGCGCCGCTGGCGCCTATGCTCGTCTCCCTCGGCGAGCAACAATCCGTACCCTAGAAGACGGCCGAGTAGGGATCTCACATTCTCGGGCTTCCTGAAAGCGTAGTTGTTTGTGACAAGCACCTCGCCTAGGGCTTTGGGCGAGGTGATGAGTAGACGCTCGTGGTTAAAGAACCAGTAGTACCGTATAAGGCCCTCGTTGGGAACAGTTAGAGCCCTTTACTCCCCAACGGAATTAGCTGGTTAGCCATCAATGCCAAGCATTCAGCAACTAAAAAAAGAAAAGAAAAAGAGAAACAGGGGTAAATGTGGTTAACCTACCATTCCCTCAACGGTGCGCCAGGCTTGTCAGCCAAGACCTTCTTCCCGTGCCCAAACAACCAGTGACCATCTGGGGCTGTAGGCAGATGTCTCAACGGCGAGAAGTACTTGGGATACAGAAACACCTCCCAGATGCCGTATAGAAGCAGCTGCGCGAACCACAGCACCGCGGCCGCCTGGATGAATGGCGCTCGAGACCACGCATCTTGCGTCGCATACGTCCATCCCGCGCCGCCAACGAGGGCCGCGGCCGCCATCAGCCTGATCGCCATGGCCTTATAAACTGCCCGTCAGCTCACGCAGCGCCTAGCGAAGTTCCCGTCTGCGCGGGGCGTCTGCCCGTATGCGGTTCCGTGCCAAGCACCCTGTACGAAGACTAGCCAGAAAAAGGGCCAACCGCAGGAGTAGGAGCCGTCCCCCCAAGATAAGAAGATGGGTGAAGTAACCAACACAACAACCACGAGAGTTGGTTGCTGGCGCCGTGGAGACTCCAAAAAAAGTCTAACAGGTTTCGACTATAAAGCCAGTTTGTTTTCTTCAGCTTTCTTTCGTTGGGGCCACAAACCAAAGAGCAAAAGCGATGGACTTTTTGCTTGAAAAAAAAGAGGAACCAGAAACCCCTAAGTAAACACGAAGGGTGTAAGACGCGACACGTAGTTGGCTTAGTGCTGGCTAGGTACTTATTATAAGGAAATTTTTGGGTTTCTTTTCTTCTTCCCAATTTTAGTCTTAAAAAAAGCAAGCCATTCACTGAGCCCAATAGATCGTCCCCCCTCTCTCTACCCCTTCTCGCTCTGCTTCCCAAATCGAATCCCCCTGTTTTAGCAGCAATCCATGGAACCACGAATGCCGTGGCCGTACGGTCGGAGTCCGCCAAACAATCCAGCTTAGCTTCTGCGTATTAGCTTCTCCCCAAACATTTATTTGTGGGACTGCCTTTCTAACGACCGGGATTCCGACACACCCCGTCTTTCCTACCCTTCTGTAACTTGCTCGTTCCAGTATGTGCTGCTCGTAAATAGCCGTATGACTGGTAGCGGAGCGGCAGTACCGCATACTACCTAGAGTAGTAATCAGGCTCTTGTAAGCAGCCAAAACGAAACGCAAGATGGATCAACGGCTCGGTGTTAGACGGGATTCCGTTGCATACAAGATACAAGAGAGCTTCTGCAGCTTTCCTACAGTACTTTACTTATCCGGTGACGTAGATGCCGTACGTAATGCACCGGACACGGAGTAGTTTCTGGCTTGCAACTCGTGCCAACCAATACATAATACTCTAAATGCTTCCGTGAAATCGTGGCGCCGCCCAAATCCGAAACAGCATCGGTCGGTCGTAATCGTCCTACCGACCGGCATTCAACCAAGATTCGCTGCCCTCCGTCTCCGTTCCTCTTGAGAGCTCCCTCCGGACTGAGTGCGAAGAAGAGGCCAATGAGGCAAGTCGCTTGCAAAGATCAGCCTCAGCTCGAATAGAAATGCCCGACTTGTCCACCAGGTAGTGGCTCGCTAAGCCGTACCATCATTGCCTGAATAGGCAACAAGAATTAGATTCCAGCTTAGCGCGCATTGCTACAACTTTTGCTACTGTCTTAGTGCGCAGTAATTGATAGTCACCGATACCTTCTGCTATTGGACGACGGAAGACTTGAGAGGGTTGTTTGATGGATAACAAGCTTTAAGAAATGTGATTTGATTCGCTATACTCTAAACGCCCTCGCTGTACGCCCTCGCTATGTAGCTATGTAGTCCAAAAAAAAAAGTCCAAAAAAGTCATGTCCTCATCTATGCCCAATCGCAAATTTGGGAATGCGTAAACGAACAAATGCACGCTAACAGCTAGTTGGCCCCCATTTTCAATCATCGCGGCCCACTTTCCTAACAATTAGCCAAACCCCCCCAATTTGCATCAAAGGAGATATCCAAAAACTCCGGAAGCGAAGGGAAACAAGAAAAGAATAAGACAAGAAAGAAAAAGAGAACGATGGGAGACAAGGTCGTCATCATGATGACCGAAAAACAGGGTATCAATACTCGTATACCGAGCATATATAGGCGGTATGTCATTGGTGAGGATAAACACAGCCCATGTCCTTACTGAGCCATATCTGCTTTACCAAGGTCGATTTCTATTCTGAGTTGCTGGCGCCATCGATGTCTCTGCTGCTTGGTGTTCGGCATCTGTCAAGCCTTGGGTGCTTTCGTTTTCTCCGGCATTTGCACTTAGAATCGTTGTATTTGGTTGGATTGAGTCATCAGGTTGTAGAGTTTGTAAAGGTGACAGATTCAAAGCTGATGAATCGCCCTCTACATTCGTCGATCCCGCCACCGGCAGACTATTGCGAGAAACTCTTTGTCTTCGATGTCTAGAGACTTCCCTCTCTTGAGCGCCTCGCTGTTGAGCCGCGCGAGGTGGCCACTGGGAGAACCTCGACCCGTCTCGCGGAGGGATTCGAATTGGTGAAGCTGACGTGCTCGATGAGGCCGATGCTGTATTCTCACCATCAGGAGTGGACGAATCTGAGTCTCCGCCGTTGCGGTACGACCGCCCTTCGAGCATGTGAAGTTCCCGAGATTCAGCAAGTTCTTCATCATGCACAAGGGAAGACATTAGTCTCAGGTACATCTCCTCCGATGATCTACAATGGAAGTTTAGTCCAACGTTCTGTTCAAGCTGAGGGGGGTGGGGGGATATTCTAACCCAGGAGGAAGCTGAGATCGGACTCTCATCATGGTTAAAAAGGCCTGGCTTGCACTACCATCGAAATGATGCCTAGGCTCTGACTGCAGCTTGTCGCGACAGTACGGACAGCTGTCAGATTCCTCAAGCCACCTTTTGATGCACTTGTCTCCAAAGACATGTTTGCATTTTGGGAGCCGCAGAGGCGACTCGTTAACGCCCTCAGGAGTTTCTACGCCGAACTCGTTGTAGCATATGACGCAAGCTATATTTCCATGTCAGCTCTCAACTTCCAAAATAACAAGTGGTATCTACGTGTGAGGGGTAGGGGGGGCGATAATCGTGTCCACGGCAGACTCACTTCTCTCCTTTTCAGGCAGATCTTCTATTTTGATGCTTTCCAAGAGCCGCAGCGCAACTTTCGAGTACACTTTTTTTTCTGAGACGGCGCCGCGTGATACTTGCATCGGGCGGGCGAGGGTGTTGTCAGCAACGTCCATAGGGCCCTGGCTCGTTCGATAATCCATCGAACCCGATCTGTGGTCGCTGCTATCATGAATGCTCTCTTCCTCAGCATCCCTACTCAAATCCGGTACCGTTAAACGTGTGCTTAACGACCGCCGAGCTCTGGAATGAGCTGATCTTCGGTGTGGCGGCAACCCAGATAGGTCGTGATGGTGGGGCAGAGTCCCAACTGGCAACATGTTAGCATTGAGCAAACAAACGCCACGTCTACAATCTTGGCTGCGATAGAGCTACGAAGAACAAGAAATCACAGCATAACGCATCACTTACAAGGAGGCGAGGATATTGGCGCGCGTGATACGCGAGAAGAGGCCCCCGGCGACGGGTGATAACTGGAACGGCGACCTTGCGGGATAGAAGTCATCGGTTGAGGGATTGGCATGGTTGGGAGCGGCGCAGGGGCGGCATACGGACTCAGAGGATTTGCCGGTTGTTGCACATACATGCTTCGATGATGCTGCGTCTCTGCATCCAACGTCATATTACTACGCGGTCCCATCCCTAGCTCATTTTCTGGATGCTGCGGCGTGTATCCTGATCTTGCAGATGATGGTGGTAGCCCATACATGGGCGCGGATGGGACGTGCATCATACCGCCATGGTTTGGTGGAATTGGAGCCGGCACTGGCGGGAAGTTGGGAGCCCACGGACGATTAAGCATCTGTGGCGCGGGGTGAGGGTACGGCAGAGAGTAGAACTGAGGCGTGGGGTTAGGCAACGGAAGCCCGCCGGTCAGGCCCATTTGATGTGAGTCGAAGCCCATGCCATATCGTCTCTGATAGTGGTAAATTGGAGGTCCAGGAGCCTGATTTGGCGCCCAAGGTCCTGGTGGTACTGGTAGACGATCATGATCGTGGGTCGTCCAGTCGAGCGATGGCGGTCCATGGAGTGACATTTCGGGATGGAATGACCTCGTCGGGCTATGCGGTCCATAGTTGGTGGGTTCCATCACAGGCTGTCTGCAGCCTGGTACCAATACGCGGCTCTCAAAATTGCCAGCGGCCAAGGTGGCCACGCTCGTCTAAACGCTTTCCGTCAGACGTTGGGATAGAATTATGTGTCCTCTACGTGGAAGACAGTGAGGCGTTTCCTCGGTGACAGAACGAAGGGTAAGAAACAGAATGGTTGATGAAAGTGACCTGATGACGACGAGAGATAGGTAGTAATAAAGCAATATCGAGGTTGTCCTAAAAATGGGTCCAGGATGTGGTCAAGTATAAGAGCCGTATATAGAAAAAAGAACAGGATCCGTGTTGTGGTCGTCGGTTACCCAGAGGGGCGAATCCAAGGTCTGCTGTAGCCAGAACCTCGGGCCGGGAGTCTGAGTCTCATTAATATGTTTTCAGGATGGCGGCGGTTGAGACCCATACACGCTGGAGCGAGATCCCTCGAGTAGAGCCTTTGGGAAATCCGAAGACAGGCGAATGTTTCTTCTGGACGGAGAAGTAGGCAGGCTAGATAAGATATGCTCAGCTGCCTAATCTGAGGTAGGCAGCACGCAAAGGCGAGAGGAAGAAGGATCCAAAAGGCAGACGGCGGAAGTTGGGCACGCAAAGGCGATGTAAGCCGAGGTTTCCAAAGCGATGAAAATGCAGGTTAAAGATGGAGAGTCTGTGTGAGAGAGGGGCAGATAACTATATGTACCGCAAAGTAAATGAGGCAAGGTATTGAGGTTACTTTGATTCTTCCGGCGCTGGTTTCACTTTTGTTGGCCCCTACTAGGAAGCTGAACCTGCCCTTGCTTCAAACCGGACCTCGCGGGGCTTTTTTTTTTTTTGGTTTGCTTGGCCGCAGTTTTTGGCTTTGGACGCACTATTAGGTAGCTAGTAGCTTTGCTTCTGGTCCGTATGAGCGGCCCACAGCTGCGTTTAACCGCTGTGAAAGTCCGGGCGTCTCGGGCTGCCTGTGGTGAGCAGTCTCCTTTCAATATTTATATCAATGTATAGAGCGTGTATATAGGAACCCGCAATGGCGTCTTGGGAGGCACGGAGTGGTGATTCGTGCAAAGCTGGCTTCAAGGCCCGTTGCTGAGGGAATGGTCCGCAGCTCCGGGTTAGGTGTTTTGAGGCGCTATTTTCCACCCGCAGATGACACAGTTATTACCTAGCTTCCCAGGTATCGGGTACTTGGCATTTAGGCGCTGCGGCAGCTACGCCAAGTGCTGTATTCGGGCCTGAACGCAAACCAAGACAGCGCTCAACAGCAGCAGCAGGCGGCTGACTCGGTGGCAAGAGCGTTGGGGCCACAGGCTGCGATCAGGGAAAGAAGCACCGGGATCGCCGAAGACGAAGACGAGGGCGTCGGATAGAAGAGAGCAGGTGCAAGGGAGCTGGACGCAGTGGACGCAAAGCGGAGGGAGAGCGGAAGGCGGGAGGGCTGGATGAGAAGGAGCCGTACCAGCAATCGTAGCAGGAGCTGGAGTGCAACGGCAAGGGCAGGAGCACAGGCAAAATGCACAGACACAGGTAAGAGCAACGAGCCTGGACAGGAGCTAGAGCAAAGACGAGAAAAGGAAAAAAGAAGAAAGAGAGGAGAAAGAGAACCTGGCAATCACGCGTGACGAGAAGGGAAGAAGCTTAAAAGGGCGCCCACCTCAGTCATCAATTGTAGAGCCGAGCCAAGGCATGGCATGGCATGGCACGGTATGGGCAGGTTAGTCTAAGTCATCAAATCAAATCCTCACCTCTGGAGCTCTCCGGCCAAGTCGGGCCCGTCTGCGTCTCCCTCAGGGCGCTCCAAGTCTCAAGCCGCCAGTCGCCAGTCTCCATCAGCCATCGTCTGTCAAGCAAGCAAGCAGATGCATGACCAAATCATCGGCACAGGCGTCGGATGAGCCGCCTCTGGGGGCACGCAAAGCTCTCAAGGCACGCACCCGCATACACGCTACGAGTCGCATGCCAACAGGAATTTCTTTACTCGTACTTCGCACTTGGACCGCCGACAATCTCCACGCCGGACATGGCTGTTATTGGCAGACTTGCCTTGCTTAGCCTTCATGTACTGTGTCGTCGCACGTACTAGCAGCCATAAGACACCTCATTCACCTCGCGAGACTAGTTAGGTTGCAAGTGGGCAGTACATGCCGAGCCCGTGCGTGCGAAAACACTTGGACGACAAATACGGCGATTTGCATGCAGTACAAGTACTCGTACATGGCGCGGGGCACAGATATGCATTTGCCTGTGGATCTAATAAATCATGCCAGCCAGGCATGGGGGAGGGAAGCGAACGAAAGCCAGAGCTGGCGAGCTTTTGAAACCACAACCTAGCCCGATGGATGGACGAAAAGGCAAATTGGGCTTCTCACCTGATAAGCTGCATCTCATTGCCTGACGTCCGAGCCGTGGAGCCAGCCTTCAGGCCACCCGAAGCAACAACGGCACGCAAACGCCCAGCCAACTTCTCTGCAGCCAGTGCGTGCTAATGAAGCGAGCACAAGGAAAGCAGGAAAGCGTCGGGGCCATCAGCCCAGGAAGTAGCCATCACATGAGTCTCTTTGCCCGAGGGGACTACGGGAAATGGTGGCAGTTGGAGTAGGGGCGGACGATCAATCAGCTCGAAACGATAAAAATGGCCCTTGACTTTGACCCGTCAGCCATGGGCCTCGTGATTGGGGACCCAATATTGCGTGTGTCGCACCGTGCTCACGCCTCTTGCTCTCATGTGGCAACTGGTTGGATTCAAACCTCAGCAGCAGGGACGCCGCCCGTAGTGACGGAGCAATTATTCCTACCTTTATTTATTTCGCCCTCTGGAGAACATGGCCTAGCCCTGACTTGACATTTGGGAGCACTGCCGAGATATCTGTATGCATATACGGGTACGAAGTGCGCATATAGCAGTCCACCGGGGCCACTCATCGGGCCAGCGCCGGAGGACCTGTCCGATTCTCCGGAGACCTTCCTAATCTGGCCATGTCGCATCATTTATATCTTCTTCTTTATTCGGTTTCTATACTAAAACCGCAGCAGCTACTTCGTAACCGATGCCATATTTTTTTGGCCTCTCCTTCTCTTCGCATACAGCTTTCTGTAGACCTTTTGTTTGCCTCCCTCGCCCAAGCATCCGCACTATTGTCCATGCAGCCGCTGGGGAGGGGTCTCCATGATGGCTGTGAGGGGTATTATGCTGTAGGGATGGATGCTTTGTGATGAATAAGGAGGGGCTACGCCATGTTTGCGGTGAGGCGCATTTATTCTTCAAAAACCGAGCCCCTCGCTGGCTAGCAATGGACCAAGCAGCGAGGAGCTCTTTCGCCTAATGCACTGGAATCTATTCTCTAATCATTACGCGACCATGTGAAGGCCTAGCTCACGCAGCACCGAAAACGGCCCTCTCAACGCTTGGTCCATGTTACATAAAGCCGGATAGCATTCCTCTCGGCCTTTTCGCACCGTCAAACCGAACATTCGTCATATCGAGCATGGGAATATCAGCCGAATAGAATACTGGCGGCCAACACGTTGGACCTTAGCCAAGCAGTGACGCTCCATCATGGCAGCCATCCACCGTGCTGCCTCCATATATGGCTGGCTCATCAACTTTGAACATTTTCCCTGTATGCGGCCAGCCGTCTGACCTGTCACCCACCTTGTCCGGCGACCCTACCTCACTTGGCTCTGCTTCCTTGATGCCGCGCCATCGTGTCTCAGCTTTTGAAGTTTGCGGAGCAAGTACTGCTTTCACTACTATTGCTAATTCGCAAGGGCGGGACAAGAAGGGGAAGGGGAGGGGAAGGAAAAAAAAAAAACTTTGGGCTTTTGTTGATCGACTTCCTTTTTCTCTCTCGGCTGCGTTTCTATCCGAGCCCTGTCTTTGTCCAACCCCGAAACTGGAACCTTGAATCACAAGATCCCCGCTGTCGCTACACTGGTCTTTGGCCAAGCGGCTGCTGCGCTAATATTTGATTTTTTTTTTCCCACCCTTGCACCAAGCCCAGTACTACGGCCGCCATCCATTTTTCTCCTGATAACCTTTGATGAGGAAATTCTCTTCTGACTGAGCCCAGTTTTACTTGGGCTTATTCTGGTTACCGTACCTTATTTACCAATGCTTGCTACCTGCATATAAAAAAGTATTAAAAGTTATATAGGGTATCAAGCGAACCCATCTAATAGACCTTACGAAGCATACTATATAAAGTCGGATAATAGCTGGATGCGGACTCACTCCCCAATGCATACATACCTACCCCTCTCTCCCATTTCACTCTATTATCGGGACCAGGCAGGATACGGGGTAGAGTTGACCCCAAATTACTAGCAGCTACTGAAAAAGCCTCTTCTTCACTTTTGTTGCTAGTGATAAAAGGCTCACGCCGTGTGCTATTCTTGGGGCCGGTCTGACTTACTGACATCTTAGCCGTGCCCCGTATTCACTATTTCCTTCTTTGTCGCCACTACACTATCGATTGACTGAAAGCATTCGACCTTAGCTGGCCTTACTCCTAACATAAATATGCACGCATACGGTATTAAAGTTGAATTGGATTTGCACTGCCTCGCGGCATCACGCTTGACGTGAGTCTTCTTTATTATCTAGGCTATCCGGTGAGATCACTCGCTCTCGTATAAGCTGAGTCGATATCATCTTCCCCCATGGTATTGCTGTTGTTGTACCACCTAAACCTATGAATCGATAAAAGCTGCCGTCGCACATTCCGTTAGGATAATATCCGTTCTGAGTGAATTGTTGTTTTGGAGAAACGCCATCTTCTCCTCGATGCAGATTGCCTTGTCGAACCGTTTAGCTTGTTTCTGGTACCAAAGCGCGGAGCGAAACCCAACCGAATTCCGCCACCTCTTTCACAGCAAACGTTGCAGCATGACTGCAGCAGCTAGTCTCGGCCTTTCCCTACCATCTCTCTCACACCAACAGTCTAGCTCGTTGTTGGCTCGATCGGCTCGATTCGTTTACTGCGTCCCGTCTTAAAGTAAAAAAAAAAAAAAAAGGAAGTAAACATTGTATTTCGTGATTTCGTACATCGGCCTATGATTGCCACATTCATTTTCGACTAAGTCTGGCGGCTCGAAGCGCCTGGAGGCGATGAATAAGCCGAGGGGCTTTGAGAGCAAAGCCTTCTGTGTCATCGAATTGCCCAATTTTCATTTTTGAGATTGCATAACGTCGCATTCTGCCCAACCTCAAGGCTGTGCAATGTCAAAGACGGTCATTTCTTCGGTAGTCGGTATTTTCCTCCGACAAGCTCGAGCTCGCCCTCTGTAATTTTCTCGCCGAGAAATTCCTGTAGTTCCTCATTACTCCAAGGGCACCCGTCAGAAAGGAGCATCTTCATCATCATGGAAATTTGTCCAAGGGGCATTGCCGGGCTTGAATTGGTCAGCATGCCAACAATAAACTGCCAATAGACGGTCCTCTGCTCCCTCTCCTTCGCATCTATGCCCTTCGATTTCTTGGGCGATGGCTGTTCGTTCTCCATCTCGCCACTTGTGGCAACTTCATCCTCTGCCAAGTCTCTATCGTTCTGCTCGCTGTCAAGCGTCTCCAGCACCACGTATGTCTTGTTTCCGACATCGCGCAAAACTCGCTGAGCTACCCAGAATTTGAGGGCACTCTCCAAAAGATCTTCATCAATCATAAGTTTCTCCCACAATTCATTAAAGGTTCGTTGGATCGGGCCAGCTGCCCCCGAGCCTTCATCATGATGGAACTCGTAAATGATAGCTGCTTCGTATGTTTTGCAGTCCAGCTCGACGGAGCGGTCGTCGAGATCTAGCTTGACTGTCGCAGATCCTAGGTGGTCTAACCAATTGAGCTTTCGTGAAGACTTGAGCTGCTCGAAGCCAGCTTCGTATTTCTTTTGGATATCCACTACCGGCAAAGGCACTGTAAACGGATCCTTTGGCAGGCTAGGCCAAAACAGACGGGACAGGATTTTAGAATGATATGAGAGTGAACTTGCTTCCAACGCTCCATCGTTTCTCAAGTTCCGTCGAAGGACTGTATCCACGCGTTTGGAGTCCACGATGTCCCGAATCATCACATCGCAATTCTGCAGAGCTGCTTCTCCAAAACGTTTCTTCAGTAGGCCGAGAACCTTAATCTCCTGCTGAAAGTTGGTCTGCTTAGAGAGCAACCGCTCTGCGACAATAACTTGGAATTCTTTAATGAAGACATCCTGTAAGCCGAGAGCACTTATCAGCGTGCCTATAATGTCCTCATTCTTGGGCCGTTTGTAGTTGACGCCCGCGTCCACGGGGTCTGGGACCCAGGTCATGTCATTCCAGTCAAGATCCTCGTCATCAGCGCGGCTTTGGTGCTGCTGTGACGTTTCATTGAGAATGGTGGCAAGCTCCACCAATTTCCCCTTGTTCTCGTCAGGATTGGCGGTATTCGGATTAGCCAGCAATCCAGTGACGACAATGCGGATAGCATCGTCTCTGTTCCACAAGCATATTTTCAGCGCGGGCACGACTCTGTCAAGCAGGACTTTGGAGTGGTCCAGAGCATGGAATGTCCGGATCATGGAGATGTAGGTTTGCAAAATGTCAAGTGTGGAGCGGCCGGGGTGTAATAGTCTTGCCTGGAGGGTGGCCGAGAAGGCGTCCGTGAGCTGAAGGCGGCGCTGGGGCGTAGTCACGGAGGACGCCAAGTCGTCGAGGCCACCTTTACTATCCGGCCAGTGTAGGACAATATCAAAGAGCTCGTGCATCCGCAGCGTCGCGAGCCGTCCGATGGCTACGTCTCTCCACCGCTCTACGTCGTTCCAGGCCACTTGGCCACCGAGGCGACTGAGGACTTCCACTGCCAGCCGGCCATAATGATTCTCAATCCAGTCGCACAAATGGTTCAAGCAGAGGGGTCCTGTTGTTGGCCGAGCATTACGTCGACTATCAGATACCTTCCACACTTTGCTATATGAACCCTTGATATAATCTTGCATGCAGGCATCCATTATCTCAGCAAACAGAACTTGAAACCTGTCACCCCCTAACCCAACGTTTTGCAAGGATTCAAGGAAGCCGAGAAGTTCACCACGTGCCTTGGGGACGTCGGATTCACGGCTCCATCTCGGCCCAAGGCTATTGCCACGACTACTAGAGCCTAGTATTATTCGCAAATTATGACGCAAAACACTACGGAGGATAGTTATTAGCTCCGGAGTCCATGAATTACCAACAATCGCGTGCAGGTCTCGTCTGAACTTGGTCATGGCCACTTCTGCAGACGTGTCATCGCGGAAGCCTCTGACGACAAGCATTAGCCCATACAGATACTGTCTGTGGGCAGCTTCCAGGGTGCCTATGATGCTGCGGAGAACCTGAGAGTGACCCCCCTGGTGGCTAGAGGTACATGCGGCAAGCAAAGGGAGCACATGATGGAGGAAGTGCTGACGGGCTTGTCGAGAGTGCCACAGCAAGATGTCGTCGGCAGGAGTAGCTTGCGGGACAGTAGCAGCAGGGTCCAAGATGATGGATAGGGAATCGTAGAAAGTCACATCGAGATCCTGTGATTCAGGGGCCAGGGCTCCGAAGGAATCCTCGACGGCCACAGAGGTAGGGAGCTGAATGCGTGAGGTGACTACATGCCAGGCACGGTCCCACCGCACTTGATCGTCCACGCCAGGAGTAGCAGCGGAAGATTGCTGCGTAGAATGGTTGCCACGCGTCCGTCGACCAGTAACAGCGGCAGAACCATGGGCACTGCCAGTGCTGTGGCTGGCGGCATGTCTCTTTGGACGCGATGATGATGACGACGATGATGATGGCACTGGCGTGTACGGGCTCGGGATTGGCTCACCGGCCTCACCGACGGCTGCAGTTAGAGGAGCCGGCTGCGAGACATCAGGCGGGAAGACGGAGCGAAAGACGTTTTGTTTGCGCGTGCGAACTCTAGCGGCTGTGGTGGCCATGGTTGACACCATCAACAAAACCCAAACACAAGCACTGCCAGGCAGCCAGGCAGGCACAGGCACAGTCAGCGACAGGTCTCGTCCCGTTTGCTGGATTCTTGTTATCCAATGCGGTGCTTGGCTTCGCGGCCTGGAACTTGCGGGCGGAGTCAGCAGACAAGGCTCAGATTTGCCGCCAAAACCGTGCGAGCCATCACTCGGTAGACTACTGGGACAGATAGCAAAGCAGGCTGTGATGAGCCGTCCTTTCCCGAGACGAGGCTCTGCTTCTCGTGGGTTCGTCTTGGCCTGGTCGTTATAAAATAGGCGAGTGGGGTGGAAGAAGCAAAAAAATCACAATAACAAATGAAGAGTAATGATGATGCTGCGGGGGGGCTTGACTCACGGCCTATGGTTGGCTGGCTAGGACAGGTACCCACCCTGTGTACCTTTTTCTATCTTAGTACTAAAGGTACGGAGTTCGGGAGACGGTAAGTACGGAGTATACACGTACGAAGTACAGCACAGGGCAGAACGGCTCAGATACGAGCACCAGAAATTGTTACTTGTCCGAAAAGTGATAAATATCAGAGAAGCTCGGCTAAAATCAGGCCATATCTCTTAAGCCACGGGGGCTTGGAAGGCTCCGGACAGCGGCTCAGTCCCGCTGTAGTAAGCGACATGCAGCGCTTAAGTGCGCTAAGCGACGCGCCCCTAGACGCAACAGATTAGCGGTGCGTATCTTTCTGCCACCCCCCAAAGCTAGGGACTTAGGTCAGCCACCACCAATTAAGCAGTGGGTGCGCATACGAGTACAGTAGGCCGACTTGTACTCCGTACTATACGCCTTACGCATAGCGGTTTTTTTTCTTCTCGTGTTATTACTAGTATGCTGAGACATAGACAAGAGGAAAGAAACGGGCAATACGACAGAAAAGGGGGCTGACAGACAGACGGAGAGAGACAAAGAGGGTAGTGCAAAGGTAAAGATATCCCCACGCTGGAAAATGAACCATTAGGCGAACGGATGCAACCTCTGCAGAATCTACCTGTGTGTTGATTGAGTTATGCTAAGGGCCCTTGCTCATTTGTGAATTTACGAATTTACCCACCTGCTCTGTCTCCGGTCACGATGCTTGCCCGCAGGTAGCCTTACCCATTGAAGCGCATCGCTCACGTCTCTTCCGTACTAGTGCTCAATATCCCTCCGAGAAGAAGAGACGGATGGGTCATGGCACAGCAAACGCGGCACTCGCATGCTTGTAAGCTGATTAATAGGAGACGGAGACGGTAAGAGAGAGCGACAGAGACAGCGAGGCCTCGGCATTGGAGAGCCGACAGCGGGAAATTTGGCCATCGCCGACCAGGTGCTATGCCTTTGACTCTCTGGCCCTTTTGTAAATCGTTATTTAGGAAGATGGTAAAACGGAGAAAGCAGGAAGGAAATATATCGCTTACCTTGGCCCTGGCAACTAGAACAAGAGGCGCCACAGCAAGCATATTTTCATGCTGCTGTGGTTGGCACACTTGTATCGATGCGAGATATGCGAGAGGCAAGCTCGCTGCTTCTCCTCACGCTAGCAGCATAAAACACAGGCTGTACGAAGTACGTGCCTCGCTCTCGTTCGGGACGCCGGCCTCACTAGCACCTATGCCCATCCGCTTTTCGGGGCAGTCTCGGGGCCCTTTCGGCCGGAGACGAGAGCTCACTCGGGCCCGGGAGTGGCCCATCAAAACCTTCCTGGCCGTCCCAAGCTAGTGGACAGGCAGCAGCATATCTTGTGCAAGCGGAAAGGAGGTACCAATTTCACCCAAAAGTGCCTCCGAAGCCCATGACGGCTGTTGTGTAGCAATGACAGCAGGGATGCGACGGGGTGTGCTACCCCGTGCAAGAGCACAAGTACGTACTCCGTACGAAGTACTATATAGGTAGCATTCGCAGTACCTTGGCATTTTCACGGTTCGCGGCTCGTGGCTCGTGGTTCGCGCTCCAGTTTGAAGCCACCAACGACTGCCCCAGTCGCGCGACAGGCCAGCGACAGCCGTAGTGCCTGATTGTGCATCCCCGGCCTGGTTGTAGGGGGTCTGGCCCCCATCAAACAAAGTGACCCAAAGGTCCAGCATCCCAGGAGAGAGCTCGAGCCCTGGGACGCCAAGTAAAAATTTAATGTTGCGTTCGGATGCCTGTTGTCGGCCTTGATTGCGGGACCATCAGTGGCGCTTCCGTAAGCACTCTCATCTGGCGTTCGCTCCTCGCGTCTTTTTGTCTCCGGCGAGCTCTAGTAGTACTAGCTAGTATGCTTCGAAATGGGGAGCACCGTAGCAATACTACTGGTACTCTGGTAATTAGCACTCGGTGCTTCGTCACATCTGTATCCTGTTCATTCCCCTACCCCTTGTCGAGCTCGATCTTGCCAAGTTTTGGCAAATGCTTGCTCGGAAGAGCACACTTCGGTTGCCTCCCAAGCTGCCTTTGACCTCTATTTAGCGTGAAGCCACAAGCGTCCGCTCGCGACGTCTCACCCCACTCATAACGTTCCGCTCCACTCGCAAGTCAACGGCCCCCAATATGCTTAGAAAAGACTCATCTAGTCCGACCTGCACGAGCAAAGAGAGGGGCGAGGTAATCGCCCGCCAAAGGGTCTGAATGGTTTTGTTGAGCGGTTAAAACGCACTTCGTACACTGTGCCCAGGTAATATGCGGCTAGCTTAGCAAGATGCCTGTTTTCTTTATTATTAAGAGAGAGAAAAGGAGGGGAGGGGATTCAGGGGTGGAGGAGAAAGTGAAGACAGAAAAAGGAAAAAAAGAGACAAAACAGGTTGAAATTACTCGAAACGGCGGCTGGTGTGGCAAGGGCTGCTGGCAGAATATTACCCGGGTCGTGATCTTTCGTCTCATTCGGCATCATCTCTCGCGGCCAGCCCTCTCAACTCGCTTTTCTTTTTTATTGTCTCGGCACATCTGACGCAGGCTGGTTAAAGCAAGCAACCAAGCCATGCGACTTGTGCTGGACTGGTTAGAGACCAGCGATTTGGAAAGCTGGGCCTGGCCCGTCCATCGGCCCACCCTCCCGTCCGCCTGCTGGGTCTGGCATACAGCTCGTGGTAGTCGTAGTACTTTGTACCTACAAGTACGGTATACCGACAGAGCCCATAGGCGATCTACCCTTGCGCCTTGCCGCTGCGCTCTCGTGGCGATTCTTACTTGTCCAAGTACGCTCGATGGTGCAGCGAAGGGGGAAAGGGACCAGGAAAGCGTGTTGTGTGGAGCCCTACAGGGCTGCGGTGCGGAGTAGCATCGTTCATCCACTTATGCAATCTTCAGGCGGATACAGCGATAGCAGTCGCATGCAGGTATGCAGCTGCAGGGGTGTGGCTCTTCATTAAGAGCACATGCTCTCTGCCCCACTACAAGGATTTTCCGCTGGCCATTCTTCTGGCCTTCTCGGGCACCTGCCGTGGACACCCCCCCTTCACTTTTCCTTTCCTCCTTGCTTCCATACTTTTTAGTCTCTCCTCCAAGGGCTCTGTTTTTACGTTCTTATTCCCATCGCCACGCCACACCCCTACCAGCTTTTATTACCCTCTAGGCAAGTTCGCTGCCTTTCCCGAGGAAATCGTCGCCTTGAACATGGTTGAGCCCGATCCCTCATTTAACGAATTTTCACCCCTCCAAAAAGCAAATCACAGAACACACAGACGTGCTTCGTACCAGATATACGATCGCGCCTAAAAGAGCAATACTTAGACTCTCTCTCCCCTCGCCTCTTCCCGCCTCCAAACCGCAAATTGCTTTGATGCCTTGTGTCAACTCCACGGCACGCACCAAAACTGCCTCAAACTGCCTTACCAACTTACTAGGACGTTTCATGTTCCGCCAATGTATGCAGTGCACTGTCAATGTTGACAGTCCCGTGATGTGGCTTGTTTTTCTTTTTTTCTCTCCCTTCTTTGTCTTCAGGGTTGTTTTATGTTACCAAGCTAAGCATTCTGCCAGTCCCAGAAGAGTAGCACTGCTACCTACCTAGTATGAAGCAGCGTTCGAATGCCTGTAGCCACGTTACCTACATACCAGGTCCTGGCAAATATTATCCGCTGGACTCGGCACTTGATCAATCTTTTGGCCCCTCTCTCTATCTCTCTCTCTTTCTCTCTCCTTCACTCTTAGTCCGTGCGTGTTTACGATAGATGAAGATTTATTTAGCAGCGAGGGTCGAAAACGCAATTTCACTTATAAAGCCGTCTATTTGCAACGAGGCTGTGTCGCTTCTTCAGAGCTAGACTCGAGTATGCCCTGTGGGCGCTCTAGCCTGCCGGACGGCTGTCGATCACTGGCCCTATCGTATAACTCTGCCACTCGACGGCCCCGATCATTTTGACCAGTAATAATGTCCACACCATACAGGCCCGTTCCCGTCTTTCCACCCATGTCATTGCTAGGCGGGTACGTGCTTCTAAGCAGCAAACTGGCGCTAGCCACAAGTACAGTGCCACGGTACCTGTTTAAGTGAGGCGTCTTTAGTCCGGGCTTAGGTACTTTCACTTGGGTCCGTACTCCGTTCTCCGTTCTCCGTGCTGCCGATGATTTTCAGTCCGCCATTTTTGCTAAAACCACTAAGCAGCCTAACTAAACGACGTATCCATGCCAGCATAACACTCAACGTAGTAAATAATGACAACAGCAAATTGCACCACGTGGCTATATCTTTCTTTTCCTGTCCCTTTCATTTTCTTTCTTCTTTCATTTTCTTCTTCATGTTTCGTAACGTAGTATTCCTACATCCCACCCCATCCCATCCCATCCCGTCCTATCCCCTAGTAATCTATAAAGGACAAGTAGTACGAGTGGTAGTAGTTTTCGTCTCCGTCTGGGGTTCCGTTTTTAGCTAAGACATTCTCGAACCTGTTTCACGTGTACTTGCCGGTAAATACCTAGTAGCAACATACTAGTACGCTTGCTGTACCCGGGGAAAAAAAAACCCCTACCTAGTGCAATGCGACGCGAGGGCGAGGCTCGGACTTAATACTAGTAAGAAATCGCGACTGCAGGCGCATGGGTTGTGCGGCATCTTGGGTTCCAGATTGAATTGGAGATAAGAGATGGGTATGTCCGGATTCCTTTTTCTCATGTGAACAAGGCGCTTTGTCTACTAAAGCTGTGTGCGAATACCTGCAAATCCAGATATACAACGAATTAAGACTATCAGCAATAATCAATTTAGCCCCCCCCCCCCCCTTTTGTTTGGTGTGAGTGGTTTCATTATATTAGCATTTAAGCTTAGATAGATAGAGAAGAGTCGCAATCATGCGCGATACAAAATGAGTGGTCTCAGCTCAACAAATGCCATCGTATCGTCATATACGCCCTCCCTTTAAGAGGGATATGGCGGCAAAGGAGGTTATAAAATAAAAACCAGATACAAAAGAAATAAACAAAAGAAATAAACAAAAGAAATAGCATCAACCTAAAACCCAATTTCCTTCGCAACGGTGCGGACAGATCCATCCCGTCTATGTCCTTCTAATTTGTGTGCTCTAAAATGATCCCGTTTCTCAGACACCCTGGGTATCATTTTGTCCCAAGGTCTCGCTATTTGCCCAACGCTTTGACCCGTAATTCATAATCCATCCATGATAACACCCTAAGATATACCCAGCACTCGGGGGGGGGAAATAATAGTATTATACAAAGCCGCAATCCGAAAGTTAAAGAAATAATGAAAAAAAGCATAAACTGGGCGAGGAGAAACGATTTATCGTCACTAACTCCTTGGTATCGAAGATCGCAGTCGAAAGCCCCCATCACCAACGATATGTCCGCGAATCATCGCTATGACACCAGAAACCTCACTCTTCTAAGATGAATGGAAGCTCCTCAATACGGGCGGCGACTTGCGTCGCCTCCCTCCTCGTAGGTTAAAAGCGAATGAATCCCGGTTTCGATACGAAACTTCATTAAATAGACGTTCTTGCTTAAGTGTTTCGTCGCTGCTTGCACTTATCGTGTAGAAGGTGGCCGTTTCGCGCTGTTGTTCTTGTGAATTCAGCGCCGCAGTTGGGGCAGGTAGCCTTGGCTGCCTGGCCAGACTTCTCTCGTTGGTGTCGTAGGAGGTTGCTAAAAGTCGAAAACTGCCTGCCGTTACAGCCATGCTCCCAGCATCGTGGCTTCGGGCGATTTTGCACCACGCGAACGTGGCCGGAGCTGTCTTGGCTGCTAGAGCTACCACTGCTGCCAGCGCTGCCGCCTCCTTGTATGGCAGGCATGCGGTACATCATACCACTTTCGTGGCCCGCCGTCTGGATGGAGGAGTGAGAGAGGCTGTGCCCATGTTAGAAAACTGGCTTACACGCGATGAATTATCATTATCAATACTGGGACGTACCTGTTGTATGTACTTGATGAAGGATAGCTGGCTGGGTATTCCATCGACAAGGAGTAATTTGATTGCCTGGTAAGTATCAAAGGTCAGCATCTATTGAGAGAGAAAGAGAAGGTACCTCTCTTCGTAGGCTACTACTTACAGTGGTTGTTGATACGAAGGAGCATATGCTGGCTCTTGCATGTGCGGACTAAAAGGAGGGAGATACGAAGTGTCATGAAGTGACGGGGCTGGCTCGCTCAGAAGAGAGATGGACTGGGGAGCCGTCGAGTAAACGGGAAGAGACATGGTGCTGGTGACATCCGACATTGTCATCGGTGGCGAGCCCATATACGAGCTGCTGCTGCTGCTGCCTCTGATCCGTGTCGTGATTCTATCACCCCGACGGGCTCTGTCTCGTTGCTTCTTCAGTTCTCGCTGCTCAGGGGTGAGGATACCCCTGGAGGGGCTAGTGGGAAGCATCTTTGGTACGCTCTGAGGAGAGACGCTGGATTCAGATACGGGTGGGAGAATCGGCGAGAACTCTTGTGTCATCATAGCGGGTACGGTGTTGCTAGATTCAAACATTCCTGTAAAAGAGAGGGAGTTAGTAAGCGTATTCTCGCCTATGTGGCCTAACACTGTAGTCTACTTACCTTGCCAGGGAAATGGAGACCTGGATCCCATGCTGAAGGTTGGGTCAAACTGAATGGCAACGGCACTGAGAGAGTTTGATTAGTTTTCAGTCCTAAAAACAGGGAATCTAGTAAATCTCCTTTTACCTCATGCTGACAGATAAGATAATAGTCCAAATCTGAGGCTAAGATAGCTGCGCAAGATTCTTCTTTTTTAATTACGCAAGAAGATTGGCAGGTGGGTAGGAGAAAAAAAGCAGACGAGCTGAGAATTGGCCCGGGTTTATAAAGCCAGGATCCAAGTGAGACAAAGTAAGGCTGAAGACGCTTTTGGGTGTGTTCACATAAGCAGCAGGCTGTGGTGGCGTGGGCTGTGAAACGCAGAATGAGGGTGGGAAGCACGAAAGAGTATGATGACTCCCACTAAGAATTGGAGAAGGCTCCGAAGGCAGGTGTTTTAATCCAGTTGCTGACCTTATTGACTGTGAGTACTCCGATCAAGCGGGAGAAGAGGGGAGGGGGGCTGCCTTATAAGCAATGAATGGGGGATTGTGTTGGGGGAAGGGGGATCTCATACAAGAACAGATGATGGCATAGACAGCCGGTGATAAGACGCGAATGGCCGAGGCAGAAATGGCCTTGGAAGCTGAGACGCTGAAGAAGAAGAAGAAGGAGAATGGCAAGAATAAAAGAAGTTTGTCTGGGCCTTATAGCTTTGCGTTCCGCTCCGTGCTGATACGTGAAATTTAAAGATGGCTAGAATAAGAAGTCTATCTTTGGAAGAGCGATCTGGGGCTCGGCCGATGATTGTTCTAGCAAGGACCAGACGTCGGCTTATAAGAACGAAGCGCCATGGTGGCAGCGCGAGAGGTGGAGATCATGTCCAGTCCCTCCCCCGTTGGCCCAGGTGCATGACGAAGGGGCCTGGTAGCCCATCCAGACGGATAAGATTCAAGGTACGTTCTCCATGGCTGAGCGAACTAGTTCCAAGGCGTGCTGCTGCCGGGATGCCAACAGAACGCAAGGTACGACTTGCCAGTAGAGTCAGCGACGGAGAGGGAGTGAGGCCAAAAAGCCAGCTGCATGGATGGGTGTGGGCGGAGGCTGTGGGCGTCCCGACACCATGCCTTGCCCGGTCTGCAGTCTTGTGTCTGAGGCCATACAAAGTACGAGTAGAATCGTACTACGAGGACCAGTATGCGCCAAGCGGGGCGAGCTGGGGGTCCCAGAACAAGGCGCGCAAATATTTATATGCGGCTATGCAGACATCTGGGCCGGTATATTGCATACCCTCCGCCTGGCCTGGAGCACCAGTAATACCTGCTAGTACGAGTCCGTACAAGCACCAGTAGATTGCAGATGAGAGGACGAGCTCAAGCGTCAGTCTTCGGGAGTAGCGGGGCGTATGCGTGGACCAGGGAGTGCGTATAGGCGAGCCTTGAGCCCCTCTAAGCGGCGTGGGGTCGAGCTCATCTGCATTGTGGATGTTGGTTTGGTGATGAAGAAAATTGGGTGTGTGGATGCTGACGGCTTGGCGGCGCCGTTGTGGCATCTTCAGTGCTAGGCTAACAAGGCCTGCCCTACCGGATGCCTGTGTGGTACCTGATTGGAACGAGCCTCTTGGTGCCTGTGCGATACTTAGAATAGGCGCGTCACACAGCGCTACCTGTAATTCTGAATGGGCCAGGCCCCTTTGCTGTGCTCATGAGAATTAGAGCCAGATTGAGTTTGGCGACACGGCTGGCAACCAACGTGAAGAGACTTCAGACAATCGGCATTTGGCTTGTCCGCTGTTCCGGCATCCCTCGCATCGACAGGGGGAGAAGGGCAAACAGGGAGAGAGAGAGGAAAGACAGGGAGCCAGACTGTGAGTCAAAGCCGCGGAGTTGGGGTTGGAGCTGGAGTTGGAGTTGGAGTTGCGAGCTGCGAGCTGCGAGCTGTGTTGGGGGAGGACATGGGCAGGCAAGCCCTACCAGTGCTTGTTCGGAGGGCCTGCTGGGCTGCCTGCCGCCCAGAGACACGGAGTTCTAAGTCCGTACATGCGCAATCCGAAAGATCCTGGTCGCCGTCTGTTTGCCGCATGGGCGATAGGCCAGCTCGAGATGGGCGAAACCCGAACGCACATACGAGGATGGAGCCCAGTGACGGCAGCCATGGCAATAGCCGCTGCGCTACTTCGTACACTAGCTGGTATGTATGCTGCTGTAATGCAAATACTTGTGCTTGCAGTGCTTCGTACAATGAAACAGTTCGCACAAGGCTCTGTGGAAACACAGCGCACGAGGGGGGGGATGCGTCGCATGTAGATTCAGCACATGTACTGTACGAGTATGTACGAGTACTGCTAGGTGCCTTCGTGGGTATGTGCATGCACACTCACGGGCATTCCCGCCATGAAAAGATTCCGAGAAATGCAGGCTCTGGCACGGAGTACTTCGTAGTACCCACGCCTTGGGTCGACTCGCGGATCTATCCTATGAATCGCGACCATCTACGAAGCACTGGCCGTACTTCGTGGGTAACTCGCAAACCCATGGATACCAAGGCCAAGCAAGGTATGGAGCACGCACGGAGGATATCTCTCCCCGACTTAGGATCGGCAGATCACTTGGATCATTCGGAGGGCACTCTAGATGGAATTGGACCATATCTGTGCCCCCGTAAGCCGGATGAAAATTACATCCCTAGTACTATACTAAGGCACCTTGCCTCTGTTGCTCTGGTACGTACCTGCACCCAGGCATTGGCAAATTTCTGGAATCGGGAGTACCAAGTATACTGTACGGAGTACTTTGTACGTGCTCCATATATCGCCAGAGCCCGTTCTCAAGCTCCTACTGGTCTGTTTACGCAAAAGTGGTGTTGGGTCGGGAAAAAAAAAATAGAGAGCAATCTGAGTTGCTAGGGGGCTGTAAGCTTTCCCATGTTTGCGCGAGATTGGGGGGACTTGTGAATCCCTGGATACGACTCTGCCGTTAGTAGTAAGTACCTCTATGCTTCACGATAGGTACTACAAGCATGGCACAGGATAGGACGAGTACTCGTAGAAACTTGGCTCCAAGTGCTGCTCGCCCGGGACAGGGTGCCTGGCAAGTCTATACAGATTGTAAGGATCAGACGGGCAGAAAGCAAGGACAGGGGGACCCGTCTTGGAGAAGATACAGTACACAAGTCACCGGTCCAGTATTAGAGCACCAACGAGTACTAAGTACTAACTACTACTACTACCCAGGTAGTATCCCTATACCAGTACTGTACATACCTACTACGGTAACTCGTACTTCGTATATCCGTAGTTGAGGTAGTACCCTTTAGGCATATTGCACAGATATTTGTGAGGCTAAGGGGGTGGGGGGAAGAGAAGAGAGCTAGAGTGTTAGCCGAGCCCACGATAGTATAATGTAGTAGCAGCACTATGTAATGTACTGTACGAGATTGGGGCGAGGTGGGTACCTCTTAAAGTATGCCGAGAAGAGATACGGAGTCCCTACTTCAATGCTAAGGTACGGGAATGGAATCGTGAGGCAATGTCTCACTTGTCGCTGCGCCCACTTCCCAGTTCTTGGTGTTACGGAAGTGATGGGCTTCGGGACGCACCGCTTCTAGAAACAGCCACTGGCCACGGGCTGAATCCTGCCAAAAACTAAGACACCTTGGCGCTTTTTATGGCCCCAGCGTTGAAGGGAGAAGAGGGCGAGAAGGGAAAAAAACCTGCTGCTGCTTTTTCTGAATCATTGGACTAGTGCTGTGGCGATGTTACTTGGGCATGTCATGCCATGTCGGCTTTGCACCGAGAGGGGAGATGCCCCTGTCTCGACTTATTAATGAATTGCCCTTTTCCCTCGGCAAACAGACAGTACCATCGCTATACTTGTATTATAGTAGTACTTTAGTAGTTAAGTGCCAAGTGCTTTGGCACGAGGAGTATAGGTAGTACTGTATTGGGAAATGAATATAGTACCCAGTTCAGCTTTTCGCAGGGTGCCTGGTATGCCAGCGCCGTAAGTTCGTATACGGGCCAATAACAAGGCCCAGTACCGAGCACACACAAGCGCTCAACCCGCCAACAGGCGCGATGCAGCTGGGTCGACCACCCCATGGTATCCTTGGTATCCTTGGTACCCTTGGTATCGGACACTTACTTATCTGGATGTGCCAGAGAAACGGGACGACTACCGGAACATGTGGCTTCGGACACAGCCCAAAGCGGACTGCAACTCTGCCAAACCTTTTGGGTGGCCGTGGCCAGAGATACGTAGTCTTTCCTCTTTGGGCAGTCTGGAGCGCGGTTCAGCGTAGTATCCTGTGCTTGCCCTAATTGGTCGATCCGTCCCTGCCTGCATCTTGCTAGACGAGATGCACTCTCACCTCCAACACCACCAAGTGGCCAACACTGCTATTCCACTGGTTGGCGCTGGTTATTTTTGTTTTTTATTTTTATCTTTATTTTCCAAACAACCGCCTGGCTGCAGCCTCTCGCTCTCGTTCATGCCAATGGCAATGGCAATGGCTGTGATCATGGTTCGTCTATTCGAAACGGCCCAAGCGCTAACTCGTTGGGAGGCGCAACTCCCCCTCCCTCCCGCCTCTCGTCAAACTCTGTCTGCCTTTCTAAAAATTCCCCAAGGATGTCTTACCCTAACCCATCTGCACGGCCTATCGGCGACCACAGCCGCCGATTCGAGCAAACCCGCTTCAAGTTTCTTCAGCTCTGTGTGGGTGCAGGTCCAGTGCCAATCACACGCCGCGATCGAGAAGGATTCTGGTAGCAGCACACTGCCACGGCCACCGTCAGCCCTGCGTCGGGACAAGCACAAGGTCGGCGTCTATTCAACCCAATCGAGGCGAGACACAGCACGCCGGGCTGCTCCCCGCCTCAGGCGGGCCCCGAGCGACGACAAAAGATCATTGGCAAGCGGTGCTAGCCACAGCCCTCTGATCAACGGCTTTAGACTGATGACTGACTTTCGCGCATGGCCCCCAATCGGAAGATGACATCGTCACATCGGATGGCCCCCTTCTTCACAAGCCATACAGTAGTTTCCCTCACCCTTCTGGGGGGGTGCCAGTTCCAGTGCCAGTATCAGTGCCAGTATCAGTGTCAGTCCCGTCTGCTCTCGCCGGCCCCCTCGATGCTTGATGCCTGCCGCATGCTAGTACCTACGAGTACTATTGGCAAAGCATTGCGGCTGTCCCTGGACTCCATCTCGCCTATGTCTACCCCGAGCAGTTCGCGTTCTAGAGCCAACAAGGTGCCGGCGCTAGATGACGACAAGAGTAAGCAAGATCGAGATGGATTCGTCAATTCTGAAAGACCGTTGCTCGCTCGGTTGCTAAAGGGCCTGGTCTGATGCCAGGGCTTAGCCCAAAGGCGTACTTCGTACAGAGTACATTGGAGCCAATGTGATGTGCATCGGCACAAAAACGCCTTATGAGGTGAAGACTTGGTCAATGCGGAAGGGCAAACGTTATGCCTCTACTCTATGCTTTACTGTGCACCCAAGACATTGTGCAGGTAGTACACTTCTTTTCTGTCTCACTAATACGCTTCGACAAAACCCAATTGTGGCAAATTGAGAAACGACCATACCCTAGTATTCTTCTCCATGAACGGCGTCGTATCCGGCTTGGCGGAGGCGGACCAGTATCAATCTTGAATTCTGGGGCCAGTACTACTACATACATACCAAGTACCCAACGGCTGGCCTGATTTCTCCTCTCGGGTTTAAGCCATGAAGTCAGTTGCCATCTGTGTTGTGAGCCGTGAATTCATACATCCTGGCTCAAGGCAGAGCTAATATTGCCCTTGAATATCACCTTATAGAACGAAGGATCCATGCATCTTACTCTTGCAAAAGCACAAGACTTTGAAAAACCAAGAGCGAAACAACAGACAGGGTTCCAATGCCCAATACGCCAGCACAGCCAGGTGTGTTATAATTAACTTGGCCTTTCTTCCTTATCCTCTACGGAGTACGTTTGAGACAATTTAGCAACAGCAACAGGATCCTTTGATTGTGCCAGAGGGGGCTGACAACTTAGATCCACGAGCATAAACAACAACAGCCCATTATACTGCACTCAGCCTCCATCGTTCATTGCGGAGAGGTCCGACAGGAGTCCCTTAGTTTCCTTCTAGTACGATTCTGGTCTCTTGCGTCGCTGCTACGCAGGCTCCGCTTTGTTATGGGGTATGCTACTGCTACTGGTAGTACGTGACTCTGTTGACCTACCCAAGACGCTGATCTAGCGTCGAATCATACTTTGGGTTACATTCGTCTCGAATGTCGTTTATTTTCATTGCTTCCCTGTCATCTGGGCTTCCCACTTGGCCTATGCGTATAGAGCTTATCCCATGCACATTTGAATAAGAAGAGCTGGCACTGTGTTTCATTCTGACAAGTATGGTGTGGGGTTCATCGAAAACCACGTTTTTTCGGTCCCGAGGGCTGGGTTATACATACCCGCTGCTCCGACACGGACTTGATTGTGAATTCTCAAAGCCGGAATTCTCCTGGGCTAGCTCTGGGCATGATTTTTTTATCTATTCATGGTAATAGCCAAAAGGCGATGATGATCGCCGAATTCCATCCTCCCATTGGGGGTTAGGGATGCAGGTTACAGGTTGGTCCCAGCTTTAGTGTCGACGAGCAAGCAGGCTAGACATTTGCGACATTTTCTCGGCCAATGACCGCAGCGTCAAGACTAGATCCAAAGCAAAAGCACTTCTCGACAAGTTATACTGAGACTACCAACAAGCCGCGCCGGGCCTACTAGTACAGCAGAAGGGATTTTGACAACAGATCCACAGCTAATTTGACCCGCAGAGAAACGTACATATCTATTAGGTCAGGCGGTACTCCATACCTTACAAGTATATGAGGAGTCGGGCCAAAGGGGGGGACGTGTAAAAGGCACCTTGGTGTTCTTTGGGTTGGAGCAGCCCCAGTGTGATTATCCACTCTGATCGACGACTAGGGGGACCCCAGCTCGGGCAAATGTCTCAGTACACCCCCTGCTGCTTCTACATACGAGCGCACACATACCTACTACCACGCCCTCGCCCTCGCCCTCGCGTGCTTTTGAGAACGTGCCACATGCAACATCATCTCGTGGACTTGCCAGACCCTGGTCCAGCTTCCATCCTTGCCATGGGGGGAGGGGGGGATAGGCCGGCTGTCGCTGCCAGCATGACTGCTTTCTGCAAGTCGACGAAAATGGGCACCTCTCTATACGGAACAAGTTAGCACTTGTAAGAAGACAGGACTGTGGCAAGGTAAGGTAAGGGTCGGCGGGCAAGCTCCTGGCCTTTGGCGGCATTACGGAATTCGTCGTAATTCTGACCATACAGCGTCATCATAATTTCTCGCTTCATTTCATCCGAACCATGGGTTGGTGAGAGACGGGACATGGCAGGGAGGAAGAGAAAAAAAAGAGACCTGTAATAACAGGGCACACAGCTGCAAGGAATAGTCCATACAGAGTTTTTCGACGGCGATATACGCAATTCTCCGCCGCCAAGTGGCGGTTGGCTCCTTTTTGTTGGCGGAGATTTTTAATTCTAGCCTAGTCCCTGAAGTTTGGGCCTCCAGCTGACATATATGCATATCCCTTCACAAAGGAACGACGCAACGCCCAACCGAAGTGGCCCGATCATCGAGGTGAGGTATCTTCAATGCTGAATGAATTGCCGTCCGTATTATTAATCTGCAGATCTTATTGATACTGCCACCCAGCTAGGCGGGTGGCCTGTGATGGTAAGGGTCGGCATGGGGTCTTGGCAGAATTGTTCAACTCGATGTATTTTGGTCGAACGATGGGCTACCCTATACCATACCACAAACATGCTGTGCTCCTCTCAGCCTTGCCATTCACAGGGTGTTGAGAATTGGTCATCCGTTTTTCCTTTTTAGCATTTCCCCGAAGGGCGGCCTAGTCGTAATACTAGCATTCACACTAGGAAGACAACTGGCTTGCTCTGTTCCCACTACTACTAGTAGTACTTGTAGATGGATGGAGCAACTCAAGTTTCAACTCTTTACCATTTATTGGAGCTCGCATCAGATCTCATCGCTGCCAGATTGGGCATCTCTCCGCGCCCCCCCTCCCTCCATTCTAATTTGAAATCATGGGGCAAGAAAGGATAGGAAAGAGGAAGTAGCATCTGTGGGCCAAAGGCGAAGAAATCTGCCGGGATTTCAGAGTACGCCCCTCTCACCAAATACATGAGAACATCGCATGAGATGCCCGGAGTAGCTTGGGGGGCACGGCAACCGGATTTCCGGGGACCGCGCCTGGCTGGTGTACCTGCACTCTAATACACACAAAACATTGGCCAGCAGGCAGATGTAGGAGTTTTGCTTCCAATCGACATTGATAAACAACGGCCAATGGGAGTTTGATGTTGGGCACAATCAGCCAGTCTAGAGCTCTCCTTTCGGGCCGGAGGCTCGGTGGCCCAGGGGTGCCACCGCTGTGTATCTCTTTGTTTTGTTTTAGTTGGCTCGCGTGCCAGCACCATGACGGTGCAAGCGCATCTATCGCCGACTTCAAGCCTAGTGAGTGGATGGGTAAACGCCAACAGCCCCCTCCCCCCTTCTCTTCGGGGCGGGTATCGCATCTTTCCCGGCGTCTGACTGGAACCTTCCGATTTACTGTTTAAGGAAGAAGCTAGCCCCGGACTGGCGAATAAGACAAGATTATGTCTCGCTGTTGCAAATTTGATGGCGCCAGATCGTTACGAAACAAACCCCACCGGGCTTTGGCTCCATGGATGCCAGACGCCAGAATCTCCATGAGTTCGCTGTCTCTCCATTCTTGGCCCCAGTCCCCAATTGCTTATGCAGTTACGCATTGCCGTAATGCCTCGCCTTACACACCGGCTCTGGAGGTGCCATCTCGTTTAGCGCCTGCCTCAATGAACATAGGCTAATGAAAAACCGGTCCTGCCCTTGTCTGGGCGGCACATCACTTCCAATATGCCAATTGATGTTTAGGGGATAGCTGATGCCCACCTAAGCTTCTTGAACAACCCACGTCATACCCTTATTGACTATCTACGAATTCAAGTTTAAAATCACCTGGTAATTTGCAAAACGGCACAGAGGGTGAGAAAATGATCAATAAAAAGAAGCTAGGATTTAGCACAGCGCTTTTGGAAAGACAATTTGAGTTTTTTTTTTTTTTTTTTTTTTCTCCATCGAAGCGCTATGATGCCATAGGGAGGACATTGTCTGTCTATCCCGAAGAGTCTCGGCTTTTCTGTTCCCCACGGCTGGCGTCAATTATAAGCTTCTTCTTCTTTTCTTTTTGTTCTCTTTTTCTTTTCGACATGTGGGGAGAGCGGGCGAAAGTACTACGTGCTACGAAGTACATACTACGTATCTACGGAACACTTTGCTGCTGAAAGGTAGTATTACCAAGTACTAAGCCTTCCCGCGAAGATGGAGTCGGCCCCCCACCACAGCACAATACAAAAGAGCAGCAGTGGGTGAATCCAGCGAGGCTTAGATTAGGAGTAGGGAGTGCCAGTGTGAAGGGGGGGAGTTACATTTTACGCAAGCGGCGTTGGCCATTTACATCTGCTTGTACGTACAAAAGCACAATGGCCAACTGCGAGCTTTCAGAAGTGCTTACCGGCGCAGAATGAGTACAGTACCATTTTGGAAAAAAAAGATAGCTGCGGCTTACTCTGTGCTACAAGTGGTAGGTACAAGTACAGTATACGAGCTGTCTGTGGGGATGGCACAGGCAGAAAAGGTCTGAGACAGGGGAGACAGGGTCTTCGGGGATGCAGGAAGCAGGGGTGTGCAGAATCGCCGCAATCCATGCCGCGAGGTGTGAGGTGAGCGACAGAGCGGCAATCACGGCTACATGAATACCATCTAGATTGATGCATGGGTGAACGCCCCAGATGTCTCGTCCCAAAGTGTTAAGCTTATATGCAGTTACGCGGTATGAATCTCGGGGTGGCACGAAGCTTCTGCTTCGTTCTCGTGTGCGTCCCAAAGAGGAAATGGCCGAATTGAAAGACTCACACTTTGTCTTGGGAGCCTGGGGCTGGAAGTAAGAGAGGAGGAAATGAGGGCAGTGATTACGAAACGACGACGTGTTTTCCACACACGCATACGCATGTGCGTTACGAGGCTGCGCTGCGTCCGAGCTCTGAAAAATAGAGCGAGAAGAGCGAAGAAGAAGATGATGAAGAACAACTGGGACTCACAACGCCTGTGACTCGAATGGCAATTTGTTGGGAAAGGGCCGAATGCACAAGCAATAAGGTTTCTTTCGTTTGCTTTTGCGCCATACTGGTACAGCTCCCGCTGGCCCCAGCTAGGGGGCGGCTCTTGGAAGAAGTGAGGCGGTTTGATTCGACCCGTCGGCTTGTCTCATTTGTCACAGCCTTGGGATGGAAAACCCGACACTTTTGTATGAAGAGGACCTCCTTGACGAGGCACAAGAGCGGTCGATAGATAAGACAGACCCCCTCCAATTACTGATAATGGACACGGCGGGGCTGTTGCGGAAGATTTCCCAGAGGGTCTACCAAGTAGCGGAGCAGCAATACTACCTTGACTACAAAGTAGGTACTTACTGCTTGCAGTAGTACTTCGTACATTGCTGTAAGCTTCTTCCTCATTTGCAATTGGTCGGATTGGTCAGACTGCATCATTTTCTTCTGTCTTCTGTCTTCTTTTCTTTCTTCCTTGTTGCCGAAGTCCGGATGCGAGAAATTGCAATGTGTGATACAATTGGCTGCTGACAGCCGAAGCTGAGATTATGTTACGTCGCGGTTTCGAATGCGTCGGTGGGCTGAAGAAGAAGAAGGGGAAGGGAAAAAAGTACAGTTGACTTTGGCCCTTTGCCCTTCCATTGCCACCACTCGGAGGGGTTTTTTTTTCTCTTTCTTTTTTCTTTCTCTCAAAGTGGAGGGCGATCCGACATGGTAAGCAGACATATACATGATGCATATGAAGTCCATGCGCATATTACACAGAGTAGTAAGGTCGCAATAGCCAGCAGCACTAGCGGTGATTTATGACACAACAGAGAGAGAGAGAGAGAGGCCTCTATTTTCTTTTCTTTTTCTTGCCTTAGGCTATATTCGGTCGTCGCTGCGACACGAGGCGAGGTGAGGCGAGGCCGGTTCTAGGCATCCTTTTAACGGGCTTGTGTGGCATCTGCCTTGGCCATGTTGCCTTTTTTCCTTTTTGGAGCCCTGGACGCGAGACGTTGCATGCTTGATGCTGTTGCATTGGCCGGTCGGACTTTGTCATAATGCTGCTGCTGCTGCTGCTGATGATGATGATGATGATGATGCCGATGCCGATGCTGATGCTGATGAATATGAGGATGAGTATGATTGACAGCATGGCTTGGTGAAGTGCTCAATTACTGTGTTTGCGAGCCGACGATGCATAAAGTAGTCCAATGCCCGCTTGGCTAAGCGGTATAGCGTGTCACTAGTATTACTTGACATGACAAGGTGATCAGTTCGACTCTGATAGTGGGCAATCTTTTTTTTGCTACTAATTTACTATGCTGTCAACTACCTAGTATACTAATGTTTATACTACGGAGTATGTACTTCGTAATATTAGTGCTTAGGACTCTTTGGTATTGGATAGAATAGATGAGGAGGAGGAGGCTATGAAAGGCATTAGACTGCATGATACTAGCACTACTAGGAGACTGCCTAGGCTAGTACATGTATCCAGCTCCTTAAGAAGATCTCCAAGCTGGCAGCTGCGTGGATTGAATTCGCACCTACGTGTCCCGTGATATCTGTCCTTGCCTGGTATGACTCAACATTTTACCTGCAGCCTATTTCGCATTGCTCTATCTACGTCATCTGGCCCATGACGATTTCAACCAACCACCATTATTTCCCCAATTCTTCTCTAATAATAGTGATTATTTATCTATGCCAATTTAACCAGACGCCAATCCATTCCAGGTTTATGTAAGCACATGAACAACCTAGAGCGGGGGGAAAACGAAAAAGAAAACACTTGTCGCAGCAGCAAAGGCGGGCTACAGCAGGCTAAACACGGGGTCCCGCAAAAAATTGCCCCTCAGGTTTGCTACAGCTTTTTGCTGACATATTGAAATGGATGAATGAGCGAATGCTGGAAAGACACGGTTTTAGAGAGGACTTCTCTGGTTGCTCTTTTGCGGGCTAAAGAGGAAAGATACGCAAAGGGTAAACCAACGTGGCCAGATGGGCGGCATTCTGAAACTAATAGCTGGCATCTTTTGATATTTTTATTTTTATTTTATATAAATTGGGAATTGCGATTTGTTGAGAAGCTTTTTTTTTTTTTTTTTTTTTTGTTGCTTTGGCTGCTTTCGTCCGTTCGAGGGGTAGCTACAAAC